>PVIJ01005441.1:26797-103738 GCA_004024925.1 Scalopus aquaticus
GGGGGGGGGGAGGGTCCAGGACGTCAATTCCCCTGCTGCTGCCGCTGCTCTAACTGTTCTGGTTTCAGTGTGAGATGCCTGTTATTACTGTTGTAGGGTGAGTGAAATGGTCAGGCTCCTAATGCCGCTGGCTATAACCTGCGGCCTTGAATGCAGGAGGCACTTGGGAGCGGGGGCACGGGGCACGCGTGCCTGATGGCGGACACCTGGAGTGTGGTGTGGGCGTGCCTGAGTGGGTGCACCTGAGCCTGGAGGCTGACGCTAAAAGGACTCAAAATGGGGGTGGTAGAACTGCTGCAAGAGGACACCAGAGAAAGCCCAAAGGAAAAAGTGATAGAGATTTGCAGGGCTGCTGTCTCCCTGCTGGCTGCTTTCCCCTGCATACTATTAAATCCATGTGGATGACACCAAGGGCCCCAACTTTCTCTTTTAAGCTGCCTGAACCGACAGTGAACCTACCCAGCCGGGGATAGTTGCAAAACACTGAACAGTGTTAGGAAATTGTGTTTTTTTCAGAAGCACATGGTGGGAAAATATACAAGGAGAGACCAACTGCCAGCTAATAACATTTAATTAGCATTAAGCCCAAGGAAATAACACAGCTGACTAGAAAACATGTCATTTGGGTTTCGTCTCCCCTTATCTACTCCCACACAGCTCCCCCCCGCCATCCCCCACAACACTGAAGTTCTCTACGTCTTCAGTGAATGGATTGACTGCCGCCAGAGAGACATTTTTAGCCATTCCCCTCATTCTACTACCTCTTGGTGTCTTCTCTTTCAAGGGGCTGAATAAGATGGTGGGGAACAAAAGCAAAGGGAAAAAAAGACTACTTTTAAAGAAGTTTGCATATACCACCGTAGTATCATTTATTCTTCCTCACCCCACTCACCTGTAGCCCCAAGGTTTTCCTCCATAACTTCTCAGGGTTGCAGCACGAGAATAGCACTGAAGCAAGAAGCTGAGTTAAAAGAACATTCCAGGTGGTTAATTCTGAAAGCCGCTTGGCAGCCTGACTGAAAGGGGTAGAACCTCATGCGAGCAGCTGACATCAGCACATTTCCTATGTTCTGTGTTCTGTTGAAGAAACTTGGCAAGAAAGCATCAGGAATTAATTCGAAACAGTACTGCAGTCATCTAGCCTGTGTTGATTACAGAATTCCTTTGCTTGCATGTCACTTGCAAACTTGAAATTCCCAGCCAGGGAGCTAACCGACATGGCACAGCAGACCTCTCCTGCCTTGCCTACTCCCCTAGCAGTGTATTTCAGTCAGTCTTCCTGTCCTGCTCCCCACTCTGTCTCTGGTGACTCCTCTCACTACCCGTATCTTTGGCCTATACCCCAGTTCTTACATGCATAAATAAAATAAATCTTAACCAAAAAATGTCATGGTTATGGTTACATTGGTTATAAAACAAGAGGGCTAGGTGTTATTCCTGTATCCCCAATCCTGTAATACTGACGCTCATTTATTGAGCATGCAGTAGATAGTAAATATTTGCCCTGGGAATTGTAGGGGAACTAGTGCTATTTTAGCATTGCTAAAATGGTTTGAATGTTGACATCTCGATTTAGCTGCTGCATTTAAGTTGCCTGCTGCTGGAACCTGTTACCACAGAGGGCCTCCCAATCCAAGGAGCTGCCCTCAGGTTCATTCTGTGCCAGGCTGCACACAATACAGTGAACTATGCGAGTTCATCCTTGAGTTGAAAAATCCAAGATAAAATACCCATTTCAGATTTGTTTATGAGTTTGTTCCATTTCATCCCAGAAAACTAGAGAGCAGGAAGACAGTTAGGCAGACAACCAAACTTCAATCTTTAAGATAATCTTTAAATAACTGGTGAGCTATGACTTTGAATAGCTTTACATTTGGAATTTTGTGAAGCCAATATTGAAGTGTTAAGGCCCATGCCCCCAAAGTGCTAATCTTCAAGCAAACACTTTAGGCATTAAAAAGTAGTAGTTACCAGTAGGCTTGAAACCCTGACCTCTTTCTTTTCTGGTAAAATAGGGGTGGTATGTGCCACCACCCAGCATTGTTGTAAGGGGAGAAGTTAGCTAAAACAGCGTGTGTGCACACACGGAGTTACCCTCATGTAGCATCTCAGCAAGCATAGACCTTGGGTGGTAAGAAAATTCTGGCTGGGCATGTCAGTAGCAGATCTATAGATGTTTTACTACTAAGCTCACAAAACTTTGAGGAAGAGGCCAAATAAAGCAGTTTAACTTCATGGCATTTATGCAAGCCTATTCAAAGTGTAGAGATGTAGAAGCTTTGAAGTAGTTGTTTCAATGGACAGACTACACAAATGTTAGCCATGAGCCCTGCAGTAACCAAATTAAAATGGCAAAAAAAAAAAAATCTATAAAATGCTATGAAAAGTTACTTTGAAAGAGCTGATTTGCAGGTTATATTCCAGAGTCTAAGAAAAGGACCACATAGTTTAATAAGTCATTCTTGCAAAACTCCTTAGAAGCGTGCCATGAGGACACACACTAGTTCTCTGCCAATTAAGTCCAATACAACAGCTAGATTTTCTGATATCCCACCAGATTAAGTACTTGGCTTGTGTTTAGAGATCGTATTATTTGAACACTATGGACCTTTTCACACCAAGGAAAGAAATATGTTCAAGGTCTTTAGAACAAACTCGCAGGAACCCACCAAGTGAACTGCAAGTCTGCATTTCCCATCTCCTGTTTGTCCCACAGGATAAATTCTCTGAGTGAAACAAGTGGGAGCTGACCATATTAGAGATCATTTATTCCACGGTTAAATGCATATGGCTATAGTGTGTATGACTGATTGGCAATGTGCTATCATTTTTAAAATACCCATAGGACTTCTAACAATTTTAACTGTTGGATCAGGAGCCACGTTAAGAAATTCATTTTAAATTGTAACCCAGTGCATACACCTGTGTGTATGTGTCACAAAATATTTGTCTTTACTATTACATGCTACTCGATCTGTTACACTCTGTTTGTTCTATTTTATGCAAAAGAAAAAAAATTAGGTTGCAACTGTTCCCTCTATCCTTAGCTGGGTTACAATCTTGATTCAAGAACACCAAACTGGAGTTATTTCAAGCTCTTAACTACTCACAGAAATATGTAGCATAGAATGGTTAAGGAAAACAAGCAAACACATTTGTCCATAATATTTTAATACTTTGTCACTTTTAAATACTGGTTTTAATTTTGTGATTGTAACATGGAAGATCCAACTTTATTATTTTTAAAAAACATCATCAGGATCATAAAGCTATTATAGAATAGTTACACTCTACACACTCCCAAGGTACTTTAAAATGATTATGTTTTGAGTTTGTAGATGAACAACAATAATCCAAATACATCGTCTGTACAACTTGGACTAAATACTGGTGAAAGTGTTTAACTGGACAAACAACTGATAAGCTTAAAGATAACCAGCACAATTTCACAAGAGAACCAGCTCAGCCCAACTAAAATGTTCTCAATAGCAATGGACACTGATGTTGTATAGGTGTACAAATTAGTTATTAAACTGAACAAATGGGAAACCCATTCTGCCTTTGCCTTAATATTTATTCTTACACTTCCCTCCCAGTCATTCCCCTTCTTGGGCTGGCTGCCCCTGTGGCAATCTAAAGCTAAGAGCTGTGATGATCACTCTCTACCTCAAAATCACAAGTCCCAAATTCCGAGTGAAACACTGCTTTCTTGTCCTGGACTGTGGGCACTCAGGGAGAAAAATCTCTCACCAATATTTTTCAAGTTTCTATCATGTACAAAAGAATAACTGAGTAGAAAAGAGAGTAGAAAGATAATTTTTTTTGGCTTGGGGAAGAGAAGTAGGAAATACCTGTGGATGAGAAAATAGCATGTACAAATTAGCCAGAAAGAAATAATTCTAGAGGGTCTGAATATTGTTAAAAAGGCTAGTACCTCTACAAATTTTGACCTCTATTAAATTCTTTTCATAGTCCCAACACATTTCTAAATCTGGTTGGAAGGGATTAACACCAGTAAAGTACCAGTGCAGTTACCTAAAGGCAAAATGTATCTTTTTCTTTTTTTTAATACAAATATTTTTAGTGTAATCATTTTATTTACAGAATAAATTGCAAAAGTATATTGTCAACATTTAGTGCAAATGCAACTAAAGATAATTAGATTTAGATACTGCTTTGTAAACTTTCCATACCTTTGTAAAACAAAGCTATCCAATTTAGTTATGAAAGTTATTTGTCTCTGATCATGACAGCTACCAGAAACAGCAAACAGAGAATAATTTATAGTGGGCAAATTTTTTTGAAGATTTCCGTCAGTGGCTGTGGTAGATAAACCGTCCCATCCCAATCCCCCCACAACCCTATCCCAACCCCACAGCTGGTTGTAAAATAAAATACACATTTGAGGTATAAACTTTCTTTTTAGACATCACAATATAAAATATTAACTGGTGATGTAGTAAACTGATATAATTTGTCTTATTTGCCTTAGTAGCATTACCACCATATAGGCACTTTTCCACATAGTCAAATTATGAACAGTATTTTTCTGTAATAAGGCATATTCCATGCACATCATTTAGAGAAAGGTAAATTAAAAATAGAAAAGATTTACGGAGCATGAATCTGCGTGCATGTAATCTAAGCATATGTCTTATATGTATTTTCTCTCTGTACATAATAATAAATACCACTATACCTGATGCAAGTAATTTACTTCCAGGATTGTGCATATTAAGTGATCAGACTAATCCCATCATTAAATTATCGCCTTGCATTTATCATTAAGACACCATTACCATGTATGAAATATATACAGGACATGTTTCACGTGATGTGACTTTCTGCTTTATAAAGTGGGTTTGATTTCTGTGTTTCTATAGAGATGAACAAGTCAGCAAACAATTGACGAAAAGCCTCCGATTTATGAAAGCACATTTATGTCTTAGCACAATGAAGATTTTGAAGTGGGCAGTCATTTTTACTTCAATGAGTACCATTCCTTGCCTCCACTCCATGCTTCAAAGTTTTTCACAGAGGCCTAAAACTAAAAAAGGTATTTTACATTTAAGTTCTTAGAGCGACCAAGGAAATAATTTCAGTTTGAATCACATGGAATCCTTTACTGCTCTGCTGAAGGTTCTGATCAAGAGGCAAAAACAGCACTGCTCACATTTTCTATGCATGTCTTGCAACATATTTTTTAAACTGACCCAAATTAGAAGAACTAACATACACATCTAGAAACTAGAGACACTGAATCAAATGTCAAACTCAGTCTGATTCCTTCTAACAAGCACCACATCTCCTCTTATAATTCCAGGCAAATATGAGCTCATTTAATCCTGACTGTTTTACTAGAAACTAGTTTATACCCATAAAATTCGTATAGATGTTTCTGTTTGGAGGCAGGCAGAATCAATTTAGGAATTACCAAATTGTGTTTGTAACAAACTGAAAAAAATCTATAGAACACAGTACACAACTGAAAAATACAATAGAAATATAAAGATATCTGGGGGGAAAAATAAAGCTTTCACTCTTTCTCCATCAGAACCAAGGTTCTTCATTGGAGTTAAGACTAATATAAAAGGCAAAATCACAGGTTATTGACAGCCCTCAGTTATTGAGACATTTTACATGACAATGTGAATCATTATAGAAATCAGCAGCAATGAATTCTATGATTATACAAAGCAAAAAAGTCAAAAAGTTCGGACACAGATTTCACTGTAGGCCTGAAAGAAAAGCCCCACTCAGGTTATCTGGTGCACAGAAAGCACATGCCCCATGTGTGTTCAACTCCTGTGCTTTTCTTTTGTGCACAAAATCTGATACAACTGAGGCTCTTAGGCTGGACCATAGTAAATTAAAAATCCTGAAAAAGTTTCCAAAAATGAAAGCATCAATTCCTACTTGTGATCCAAAGTTGATTTTTTTCTTACCTAGAAGCAAGCAAATAAAAATATAGCCATATACATGTATTTGTACATGTATTTATAGTAGTTATAGGCTGAGCAAGGAGATCTAGCAGGATACAGCTAGTGTTAGATGTTCAGCTTAGCTATTGCAATATTTCTTCATTTTGTATACAAGGCCAAGGTGTTGGGCCATCGACAAGGCTGTAGATCCTATGTTCCAGGTTAGAGCATTCACTTTTGTCTTTTTAGTTTTTCCTCCAACATGGAATATCACACAGCCTTGTTTCAGTCACTGTAGGAAAGAAAATGACAAGGAAAAAGCTCGTCAATACATTATTTCTAATCACTGCAAAACTACCAGATCTACTACCTGAATTCACAGGCTGCACACAATCTCTACTAAAATTTGTATTTTAAGGATTTCCATTTTAAAGAATATTATGAACCTTATTATTTGAAACTTAGTCTATCAGCAAGGAATAGCAGGTATAAGGAATCTTTTGAAAGTCAGAAAAATTGAAACAGGCAATCAAGTAAAGAGGCACCCAACCAGAGGCTGCTAGATTTGTGACCCGTCAGCTTTTCTTTATAGTCTTCAATAAAAATTATGCTAGACAATATCACTTATCAATAATCTAAAAAAATGATTTAGACTTGCCTTATTTTAAGAAATAAACATGCTCAGACTTTCCTTTAAATGAGTTTAAAAGTATCTAAGAGTTTTAAAACTCTCTGAACTTCATTATTTATTGAATTTCCCCAAAGATGAAAGTTACTATTTCTTTTAACCAAAATTGACAAAGCTAGCTTTCCTGAGGTTTCAATGCTAGGATTCACTTTATGCATACATCTCCCATAATTACTGTGAGACAATATTCAACTAAAACAGTATTTAGGTAAATTTCTTTTTCTTTTTTAAAAGATTTTATTTATATGTACATAGAAGAACTGGGGTGTAGGCCAGAGGTGTGGGAAGGTGAGAAGGTTCACCAGAGAAGGAGTGGGGAGCAGAACAGGCAGATATACTGAAATATATTGATTGCTAAGGGGAGCAGCAGGCGAGACAGGAGAGGTCTTCTGTGCCTATGTGGATTAGCTCCCTGGCTGGTGATCAAACACATTGCCACAATGATGACAGCATGATAGTGCTAAGACTTAACCTCTGTGCCACCAGAGAGGCCCCAAATTTCACTGTATATATTTTCATAATTTTGATTTATGAAGCATGTTAACATAGCACTCATTTGAAAAAAAAAAATTGAAGATTCCACTCCTTGGGAAAAGATATTTAGGAAGCGTTGTTTGACAGTACAAATACGGAACCTGGGCCTCTCTGGTGGCACTGGGGTTGGAGTCTCAGTGCTTATCAGGCTATCTCCAGCCACTGTGGCATGGTTCAATCCCCAGCCAGGGAGAAGACCCATATGGTGCAGCAGGCTTCTCCTCTCTCACCCACTGCTCCCCTCAGCAGTGTGTTTCAGTGGATCCACCTGTTCTGCTCCCCACTCTGTCTCTGGTGGATCCTCTCACCCTCTGCACCTCTGGCCTACACCCCAGTTCTTGTATGCATAAATAAATATTTAAAAAAAATATGCAACAAACCCAGACATTACCATACCATAGGACCGGCTGATAAATTCTAACAATCCTAAAACAAATATTTTTTTAAAAGACATCTTATATTTCGATGTAAAAGATATTATATGTATAATCAAGATAAACTGTTAGGTAGAAAAAGCTGAAAAACATTAAATATAGAATAAATATTTTTTAAAAACAACAATCAAAAATATATTGTCAACATACACATACATACTAGAAGACTACACAATAAATTAATAGCCAGTCTGAGAAGGGAAAAGTGTAAGGGATTTTGTACTTCTGAAATTCTATACTTTTGTAGTTTTATAATGTTGAAATTTCTTCAGTTTTATTTATTCATTCATTCATGCATTTATATCCAAAAGGGCAGGTTTATTACAAAAAGGGAGAGAAAAGGGGCCTCCCTAGTGGCGCAAGGTGTTAAGTCTCAGCACTGTGGAGCTGTTGGCAGCCACTGTAGCACGAGTTCCATCCCCAGCCAGCGAGCTTCCCACATGGCGCAGCAGACCTCTCCTGTCTTGCCCACTGCTTCCCTCAGCAGTGTACTTCAGTCAATCTACCTGTTCTGCTCTCTACTCTGTCTCTGGTGAACCCACTCACACCCCCAGGCCCACACTTCTGGCCTACACCCCAGGTCTTGCATGCATAAATAAATCTTTTTTAAAAAAGGGGGGAGGAGAGGAAAGAAAAGAATACTTGCACAGAGTTGCTCCTGAAAGGGATAGTTTGTTAAAAGAGAGGCCTGCATAGCCACAGGCAGGCAGGAGAACTGTTGACAGTTGTAACTTTTTTAAATTAAAAAAAGGTATTATCCAAAAAAAGCTACTATCTCATATAAGCAAAGAAAGTAATGAAAAAACACATTTTAAAAGCTGTAAAAACCATAACTCTATCAGGAAACAACATAAAACACAGAAATCACTTTTGACAATTAACTGGAAATTTAAAATCTGTAGTCATTCTAGTCACATAAAGCTTACAAAAAGGGTAACATATTTTCTAGTACCTGTTAATACTAGAACAATATAGATTTTCCTGCAGTTTTTTCTTGGACATAAGAAGTAAAACGTTTTAGAAACTTTGGATACTCCCGCTTTGCCACTGCCCTTAACACTGAAGCTGGTGCCCATCCTCCAGGGTTTACTGTGAGATAAAGAAAATTAAACCTGTTAAAGACACAATTTTTCCAAATACACATAACACTTATTTTCTTTGCTTTTAACTGGAACAGTTAGCATCTCTTAAAGTCTTCACCACTAAGTCCTTAATACTAACCAGTAAACAAAAATAGATAGTAAGAAAGCTTTCTAAAATGTTCTTGGTTCTCTAAATTCTGTGCAGATATTAGTACAGCAACACTTTAGGTTACTTACGGAAGATTTATTCATCAAATTCTAACCAAACAGTAACTAACTTGGGCAAAAAGAAATTTTTTTTAAATAGTAGCAGCTATGGTCCTGTCTAGTGATGAAGGTTTGAATATTTGACTAAAGAGATGCCAATAACTACTGCAGGTGTAGTTAAGGCACCAGAGCAAGTGGTGACCAGTGAACAGGGCTGTCCATCAGCGGGCCACTGTGAAATAAACAACCAGTAATTCAGTATATGCGCTACCGAAGCAAACACTGGAGTAGTAAATCAGGAAATGGAAAACAAGGAAAAAATGTTTAAATTCTTTCCCACTTGTTTGTATTCCTAAATAAATACATGTAATTATATATTTGTACTTAAACACACACACAAAATTAGGAAATTATCTAATAAAACATTTTTTAAAACCAAGAATATATGATAATGATCTAGAGATGAAATTTTAAATTTCACCTATCTAGCTCCAGCTTAAATTCTACAATGGGTCTGGTGTGAAATTCAGGCACATTTGAAAGTTTCCTGATTATTTTGCTATACATGCCTCCAAATCTGAAATTACTAATATCAATGATAAAATCTAAAAAGGCATTTAGCCAAGTTATCAGTTATCATGTAGATCATTGTAAGAATACTCACATTACCAAGCAACAAAAACAAACCAACACATACCATTAGCCACATACGTGATCTTGCACTGAATGTTGTCTCTGCTAATCTCCTGGTTCCCCTCTGGTGGGCTTACCAAGGTTTGACAAATCATAGCAATGTTAATTTTGGCACGGACACATCGATTGTTTAGCTGCCAAAACAAAACAAAAAAAACACCAGTGTAAAAGCTGCCCACTACTTTGTAATCTCTACTGATCTAACACTATATTTGGTTAACCAAAACCATAACTCATCAAAATTGCCAACAAAATTAAATAAAGTACCAATAAATTACACATACCAAGCTCATATGACAACAAAAATTATTTTCCCTCTTCTTAAGTAGTAAATGGAGTTAAATCAAGGTAAAAACCACTGCAGTCTCGCCAGCAGGTGATCATGACTGAGTGGGAACAGAAGTGTGGGGAGTAGCCAATATGAGGTACCCACTCTGTCTCACCTAACTCAGGAGGGAAAGAAAACACTCCTATTGGGATGTTCACCACCATGATTGCTGCTCTCAGCTAACACAAGGGCTACGGTATTCCAAGAAGGCAATTCATTATAAAATAAAATCTAAAAAGCACTATCAAATCAAGTATGTATGTATGTGAGATGCATTTATCACTTTCGTCCCACATTATATATTTATCTTTACTGTACAACTATATATAATTTATACGGTGTACTTACAGGAGCACTGTCATGATCCACAGAAAAATTACAAACGATCCAGGTTTCAGGGTCATTTTCAGTCAAGGCTGGGATCTTTCGAATGGCAGAAAGATATAATACATCTCGCTGAGAAGCAGGCCATACCCTCTGTGGAAGTGAAAATCTTTTGAAAATTTGAACTACTGTCTATTCCTAATAGAGCACTTAATAGAGAAACAAATATAAAACCCAAAATTGTCTTAGTTGAAGGTGAAATCTGTCAAATTTTAAATGGAAAGCATCTGAGAATATACACCAGAGGTTTAATTATGAACACTGAATTAATGGCTTTGTGGAATAACACCTTCAAAGAAATAATATGGTCTGCTATTTTTCTTTTGGGTGTTAATATACAGATAACACTTGCCACTTCAACCATGTTTATATATACTTCTGCATACTTTTTGTTTCATATAAGATGTATTTTAATAAATGTCAGTTTTTATTTTTTAAGAAATAAACTGAATACAAACCACATAAGTCTACCCTTCATCTACTTAAGTAGAAATACTTTCAGCAGATTGTTTTCCATGATCAATTATTCCCAGACAGTAAGAGTCTTCTGATTCTATTACTGGTCATTTATCCTCAATCCAAATTACAAGACAAGTAATTCATATTTTAACATTTACTAAATTTTAGATTTTACTTAATCCCCGCAAATTGCTGAAATAGAATCTTCACTGTTACAAGTTTCTTGAGCAGCTACCATATAAAATGAAGTCGAATTCACAGTCATTAGATATGAGATGTCTCAAATGATAAGACAGCACTCAAGAAATCCTCAAATATTTTCATATATTCAACTCAATTTAAAAATAACTTTAAAAAGAGAAAAATGACCATCATCCCTTGTGCCCTTTTCTTCCCCATTTTGAGCCCTTATCTTCCCCCTCCCTTGCTGGGTGTCTCTCTCGTTTGGTTCCGCTATATGTTATAAGTGAAACCATTCGATATTTTTCTCTTTCTTTCAGGCTTATTTCTCTGAGCATGATCCCTTCTAGCTCCATCCATGTTGCTGTGAACCGCATGTGTTTAAGGGCACAAGGGACGATGATGATGGATCATGGGTGAATTGGTGATGGGTTACCCAAGGGGAATACACAATGTAAAAAATATAAATAACAATAAAAAAAGGGAGAAAAATGAGGTACTCACTGATATGGAAAAATTAAGTACCCACTGATTTCTTCCATAATTCTAAAATTCTAAAATTCCGTATACACTACAGCTTTTGGTGGACCTCTCTAAAACAGTGACTATTTTTATTGTTCTATACACAATATATTATCTAGCAATTTTCTGAAAGGGGACAAAGCAAAAGAGGTAAGAGAAATATTAAGTGAAAATGTTTCTGTGTCCTCTGATATACGATCCTCTTAATAGTCATGCTCAGCAATTTCCCTTGCTTTCAGACAATCCACTTAGATCACTTTTTTAGCTTATAACTCTTAATATAGAATACCATATTTTCCATTCCCCTATTGTTGTCAGAGGAAACTACGATTCATATTTGGTAGCTATTATCTATCTAACTCTATGGAGACTAGAAGCGAGCAAAATATCTAAGTGGATTTCATTATTTTCTTTACCTTATGTGTTTGATAAATGATAATTGCATTATCAGCTAATGTCTCCACCACATGGAAGTTCTCGATAGTTGCTGAAATGAAGAGAAAATTATTAGTAGCCAAAAAGATATATTATCTTTTCCTAGAATGCCATTAATTCACTTTTGAAAGTTATTGCAAAATGAACAGGATCTTGCCCTATCTAGGTTAGGTGTAAATAAGAGGCAGTTAATAACTTAGCATTAAGTATTAAGTCTTTAGACAGATGATGGCTGTGAGACCTGATTATTTGGAAGTCTCGTTTTTTGGCTCAAATATCTTCCTTCCTCAGCAAAATAAGTAATTCTAACCACCTCAGTATTACTCAGATACAGACTATGAACACTATGACTATACCCTATCATCCTTAATTTACTGAAGCTGAATAATCTGTTCTATCTTCAAAGATTATATTTGTGAAAAAAGAATATCAAACTACCATTGATAAACATCCTTTGATGTTCAGGAACTATCAGTTTTTATGAAATTTGGTGCATGCGTGTACACACACACACACACACACACACACACACACACACACACACACACCCCCTCCCCCCAAGAACAACTTCAAACAAATCAAAGCAGGGGTAGAATTCATTGAGGATTTACCATGGAAACAAAATAGTCTAGGAAAAGAGAATGTAATGAAATAGAAAACTTTAATTTTATTACTGGCTTTTCCACTAATGTGCTCTCTGTGTTTTAAGTCCCTTGATTTATTTGAATTTCACTTTCTTGCCTACCTATTATGCAGGATGACTGAGGCACAGTAGACTAAGAAGCATTCTGTATCATGAAAAGCTCTATTTAAAGGCAAGATATTATCTGTTTCCTATATGATTCTCCTGTTATTTTCTATACTGACTGCAAACTGTATTTTCTATATTTATGCAGAAAATCAGATTGTTTGATATTAAGTTTAAAATAATGGTATTAAAACAAATAATAGCAGCTTACTTTCCCAGTCATTGCGAACATCAACATTCCAGAAGTAATTGCAGACTTCATGTCCTGTAACACCTTTAACTGCGTGAGTAGCTTTCAAAGGATCCAGAACAATCCCATTTTCTTCTACTTCTCTTCTATAGACCTAAAAAAGGATATATTTTAAAACCTGTTTAAAAAATAAAAAATCAAATTCCTAATGTACAAATTAGAAAGGATGTTAAATTTAGCTGCTTCTTAGAATTTCACTTATGAAAATCTATTGGACATAAATATTCTGCTAAAATTGAAAATGTCAGTTAACATAAATGACTCATAAAAACATACTTAGAAATACAAAACTGAGGTAATTTCAACCATGAAGAACATGCATATATGATGAATAATAACTATGAGTTGTTAGAAAATTAATCAATTTAAATTAGGTATAATTTACTGAACATTCTTAAAGACTGTTCAACATGGCTAAGGAGGCCAAATAAGCTGGTTAGAATATAATCTCCTGAAAGATTTAAGGCAGCTTTGCTTAATGTTGTATCTCTAGCATCTAGGACAGTAACTAAAACAGCTGACATAGTTATTTGTTGAATCTAAAGCTAAAATGGCATAAATACCTATACTGTTTTGCTTTAATAACTGAGGTTGTATACTTAAAATGCTGAGTAAAATCATTTCAAAATGATAGAGGATTTGTTACTTTGGAGAGTGCTACAATAAATTCTTTTGAAAAATGAATAAACATGTTATCATAGGGAGAAACAGTTCTTAATTTATGGGGCAGACACCAGTGGCATTTTACATACAGTTTCTCTTTGACAGTCTCTCTTGCCAACTACTTTCTTCTCTTCTACACGTGTATTTATTCATATTATTGGACTCCTATTTTCCAAGTCACCCAAACTGGAAACTCATCTGATTCCTTCCCTAATACTACATAGTAACTCAGCTTACCACTAATCTTCAAAAAACATTCAACATTTTAATTTTTTTTAACTACTGGCTACTTCTTTTAGATAGGCTTTCAATACAACTGACTCTCTTATGTGGTTTTCATAGTCTTCAGCTTCTTCCAAATTATAGTGGATCTCTCCATTTAATAACAAAAAACCCCCTCCTCTAGTCTACAAATTAGGAGTAAGTGGAATTAAACTCTAACTACCCTCCCTTCCCTCTACCCTCTCATGATTAACTGCTAACTGGCTCCACCTGCATTCCTGGGAACTTGGAAATTTGTGTTACATTCCTAATAAAACTGTGTCCCACTGAGTTTGATAGTGACATCAGGAACAAATACCTGCTGATTGTTGAGAAAACATCCTGCTAGGAGAGTCAAACACCTTGACTCATGTCACCTAGACTGCCAAGCACCTCCTTGGATCTGGAAATGTGAAGCCCTGCACTTCCCTCCCATTCCTTTGCACCATATATAATCCCAGCACTCCTGCCATTCAGGGAGCTGGCTGTTTTGGGTGTCTATCCCACCTACTCCCTGGATGGTCATCTTGAATAATCTCTGTGTAAAGATGTTTTTTATGGTCCAGAGTTTGGTTTTCTGGGTGCAAGAGAAAAATAAAAAGACCAGGTGTGGTCATTTGCACTAACACCATCTTCCTAAAATGTTATTTTGCATACAGTGGTTAATGTACTGCTATGGACCATAGTCCATGTTCTTTAGTTGGCTCTTTCACTCCAGTCCACAGTCCACTCCCAATTTCTGTCTCTGACTTATTCTCTTATTTCATGTGGAGGGACTTCAGATAGACTATCACTCTTGGTTTCTCTTCTCTTCACTTCCTCTTCTGTAGGAGTTTAATAGTAACTTATCAAATGATCAGGACAGATGACAACTATGCAGACTGGCAACCCCTTCTGCAGAGCATGTTTCATGGTCTGCTTGTGGGCCTCCTTTTAATGGGGAAGTGAGATTATCCAGCTATGGCAATATTATGTTTACTTCTGGGGTAATGTATCAGTAAGATCCTACAGCAGCTGCTATAAAGCCATGTTGTCCAAACAGCTTATCAGAATTTTAAGATTTTGGTATCTTGTTTGCCTATATGCTCTATCTTATTTCTTGATTTGTTCCCTATTCAGGAGAGGAAACTCCAACATCAAATACTGGAGCCATTTGCTAGAATAACTCTGGTCAATACAGTGTATAAACTCCTAAGTAAGAAATTTGCTTTCAGAATTTTATTCACGTTCTATTTCTTGTCTAAATGCCATTACCTCACATTCTGTACAATTGATTTCCATTTCAGACATAGTTCAAATGCTTCTACTCAGTGTAAAATAATCTCATTGTTTCAAATCAGATATTTCTTTTCTAATCTTCACTACTCATATGTAGTCTTTAATACATTTTCAGATGGATTCAAGCAATAATGTCTTTTAGACTCTCTCCCCCCAATTGAAGTTTCAGCTAGGAGTCAGTTTTATTAATCATTTTAGCATAGTGCCTTGCGCATGAGGTAATCTAAACTTCAGTACTGCTGCTGCTGCTTTTCAATTCATCTCTGAATATTTTCTGTTTCTTGAATTTAGGGGTGTGAGCAAGGTTAATCAACCACTGTCCAAATATCAAAAAAAGGTGCAGTGACAGAAAAGACAAGAAGGTATAGCCCAAAGAGGGAAACAAAGTGACATCTTGGTACAATGTTTTGTATATTAAAAATATATATATATACACAGAGTGCCAATGATCTGCTCATATTTAAACCTCAATTTTTTTAACTGTACTGTTTATATTTATTCTTTTTAAAATTTTAAAAAATATTTTATTTACTTTTGTTAGTCATATCTTTTATATTTTTGTGTGTTCCCCATAGGTTACCCATCACCTGTTCACCCGTGAAGCCATCACCATAGTCCCTTGTGCTCCCCTCTTCCCCCTTCTTGAGTCCTTACCCTCCCCTCCTCCCCTGCTGAATGTCGCATTCTTATTTGGCTCCCCTATATTCCTGTTATAAGTGAAACCATTCGATATTTTTCTCTTTCTTTCTGGCTTGTTTCACTGAGTATGATCCCCTCTAATTCCATCCATGTTGCTGCAAATTGCAGGTGTTTGTCTTTTTTGAATGCTGAATAGTATTCCATTGTGTATATGTACCACATCTTCTTGATCCAGTCATCTATTTTTGGGCATCTGGGTTGTTTCCATACCTTAGCTATTGTAAACAGTGCTGCGATAAACATGCGGGTGCATGGATCCTTTTGGAGTAGTGTTTTTGTGTCCTTTGGGTAGATTACCAGAAGTGGTATTGCTGGGTCATATGGAAGCTCTATTTCTAGCAGTTTGAGGAAATGCCACACAGCTTTCCATAGTGGTTGGATCAATTTGCATTCCCACCAGCAGTGTAAGAGAGTTTCTTTTTCTCCACATCCTTGCCAACATTTGTTGTTACCTGTTTTTTTAATGTGCGCCATTCTCAATGGCGTGAGGTGGTATCTCACTGAGGTTTTAATTTGCATTTCCCTGATTATAAGTGATGTTGAACATTTTTTCATATACCTGTTGACCATTTGCTTTTCTTCTTTGGAGCAGTGTCTTTTTAGATTTTCTGCACATTTTTTGACTGGATTGTTGACTTTGTTTTTGTTGAGTTGTGTGAGCTCTTTGTAGATTTTTGTTGTCAGTCCTTTATTGGTTGTATTGTGTGCAAAGATCTTCTCCCAATTAGTAGGGTGTCTATTTGTTTTGATTATTGTGTCTTTTGCTGTACAGAAGATTTTTAGTTTGATGTAGTCCCAGCTGTTTATCTTTTCTTTTACTTCCTTTGCTATGAGGGAAGTGTTTTCAAAGATTTTGCTGAGATGTATGTCATGTAGAGTTTTGCCTATATTTTCTTCTATAAACTTTATGGTTTGAGGTCTTATCTCCTGGTCTTTTATCCATTTTGAGTTGGTTTTTGTGCATGGTGTGAGGTAGTAGTCTAGCTTCATTTTTTGCATGCAGCAGTCCAGTTTTTTCCCAACACCATTTAGTGAACAAGCTAACCTTGTTCCATTGCATATTCTTTGCTCCTTTGTCGAAGATTAGTTGTCCATAAATATGTGGGTTTATTTCTGGGTTTTCGATTCGATTCCATTGGTCTGTGTGTCTATTTTTGCTCCAGTACCATGCTGTTTTAATTATTATGGCTTTGTAGTATAGCTTGAAATCAGGGCGTGTAATCCCTCCATTTATATTCTTTTTAGTCAGGAGAGCTTTAGCTATTCGAGTTTTTTTGTGGTTCCACACGAATTTCATCAATATCCATTCTATTTCTTTTAAGAATGTCATTGAGATTTTTATTGGAATAGCACTGAATCTGTAGATTGCTTTTGGTAGGATGGCCATTTTGATAATGTTAATTCTTCCAATCCATGAGCAGGGGATGTCTTTCCATTTTTTGGTGTCCTCCTCTATTTCTTTTAACAGTGTCTTGTAGTTTTCTTTATATAAATCCTTTACCTCTTTTGTTAGCTTTATTCCCAGGTACTTGATTTTTTTGGTTTCAATTTTGAAGGGAATAATTCTCTTAATTTCTTCTTCAGACTGAGTGTTTGCACATAGAAAGGCTACTGATTTTTGTGCATTGATTTTGTATCCTCCTATGTTACTGAACTGGTCTATAGTTTTGAGTAGTTTTTCTATGGAGTTTTTAGGATTCTGTATGTATATAATCATATCATCTGCAAACAGTGACAGTTTAATTTCTTCCTTCCCTATTTGGATTCCTTGTATGTCTTCCTCTTGTCTTACTGCTCTTGCTAGGACTTCAAGTATTATATTGAAAAGCAATGGTGAGAGTGGACATCCTTGCCTTGTTCCTGATTTTAGGGGAAAGACTTTCAGCTTCTCACTGTTGAGGATAATATTGGCTGTGGGTTTCTCGTATATTGCTTTTATTATGTTAAGGAATGTTCCTTCTATCCCAAGGATTTCAAGGGCCTTTATCATAAATGGATGTTGCACTTTGTCGAATGCTTTCTCAGCATCTATTGATATGATCATATGGTTTTTCTTTTTCTTTGAATTGTTGATGTGTTGGATTACGTTGATTGATTTTCAGATGTTGAAACATCCTTGTGTCCCTGGAATAAATCCCACTTGGTCGTGGTGTATTATATTTTGGATGCATTATTGGATCCTGCTGGCTAAGATTTTGTTGTGTGTATGTGTGTATATATATATATTTTTTTTTTAAAGATTTATTTATTTATACATACAAGCTGGGGTACAGGCCAGAGGTGTGGGGCAGTGAGAGGGTTCACCAGAGACAGTGGAGAGCAGAACAGGCAGATCAGAAATACACTGCTGAGGGGAGCAGCGGGCGAGGCAGGAGAGATCTGCCTCACCATGTGGGAATCTCCCCGGCTGGGCATTGAACTTGCATCGTGAGCTGCCGACAGCTCCACAGCACAGCGCTCAACCGCTGCACCACTAGGAAGGCCCCCTTTTGTTATATATTTTTGCATCGGTGTTCATTAGAGAGATTAGTCTGTAGTCTTCTTTCTTTGTGTTGTCTTTGTTTGGTTTTGGTATTAGTGTTATGTTGGCTTCATAGAACGTGTTTGGTAATATTCCTTCCTTCTCAATTATTTGAAAGAGTTTGTGTAAGATAGGGATGAGTTCATTTTTAAACATTTGGTAGAATTCGTTTATGAAACCATCTGGTCCTGCGGTTTTGTTTTTGGGGAGGGTTTTGATTACTGTTTCAATTTCACTGCTTGAGATTGGCCTGTTTAGGTGTTCTATATCTTTACCTATTTTTGGGTGGCTGTGTAGTTTCAGGAATTTGTCCATTTCCTCTAAGCTGTTGAACTTGTTTCCATATAGCTGTTCATAATAATCTCTGATTATTCTTTTGATTTCTTCTGTGTCTGTTGTAATTTCTCCTCTTTCATTTCTTATCCTGTTTGTGTGTTTTCCCGTTTTTCCTTTGTAAGCCTGGCTAGAGGTTTTTGTCTATTTTGTTTATTTTTTCAAAGAACCAGCTTTTGGTTTAGTTGATCTTCTGTACTTGCTTTTTGATTTCCATTTCATTTATTTCTTCTTTGGTTTTTATTATCTTTCTTTTTAAAGATTTATTTATTTATGCATACAAGTTGGGGTACAGGCCAGAGGCGTGGGGCGGCGAGAGGGTTCACCAGAGACAGAGTGGGGAGAAGAACAGGCAGATCAGAAATACACTGCTGAGGGGAGCAGCGGGCGAGGCAGGAGAGGTCTGCTGCACCATGTGGGAATCTCCCTGGCTGGGCGTTGAACTTGCGTCACCGCTGCCGACAGCTCCAAAGTGCAGCGCTTAACTGCTGCGCCACCAGGGAGGCCCTATTATTTCCTTTCTTATACTGGCTTTTGGGTTTTTCTGTTGTTCCTTTTCTAGTTCTTTGAGGTGGGAGATTAGATTGTTTCTTTGAGTTGTTTCTTGTTTCTTTATGTGAGCCTGTATTGCTATGTATTTCCCTCTTAATACTGCTTTTGCTGTGTCCCAAACGTTCTGGAAAGTTGTGTCTTCTTTGTCATTCATTTCTTGGTATTTTTAAATTTCTTCTTTGATCTCCTCATTAGTCCAGTGGTCTTCGAGCACTGTGGGTTTCAATATCCATGATGTAAAAGAGTTCATTTTTTTCTTTTCATGGTTCATTTCTAGTTTGACTGCTTTATGATCGGAGAATATAGTAGGTATAATTTTGATCTCTGTGTATCTGTTGAGGTTTGTTTTGTGACCTAGTATGTGATCAATCCTGGAGTATGATCCATGTGCACTTGAGAAGAATGTGTATTCAGATTTTTGGGGGTGCAGTGCCCTATAGATATCTGTTAAGCCCATGTAGTCTAGGTCCTTATTTAGTGCTTTAGTGCCCTTGTTTATCTGTTGTCTTGTTGATCTGTCCATTTGTGACAGTGGGTTGTTGAAGTCTACTACTATATATGTATTTTCTCTAATGTCTGTTTTCAGAGAGGATAATAATTGTCCTATATATTTTGGTTCTCCTTCATTTGGGGAGTATATGTTGATGAGGGTTATATAATCTTGCTGAATTGTCCCCTTTATCATGATGTAGTGACCATCTAGTTTCCTTCTACCTTTTTTAGTTTGAAGTCTTTTTTATCTGATGTAAGTACAGCTGTCCTTGCCTTCTTTTTAGGTCCATTTGCTTGTAGGATTGTTTTTCAGCCTTTTACTTTCAGTCTGTGTTTATCTTTTGTGGCTAAATGTGTTTCCTGTAGACAGCAGAAGGCTGGGTCCTGTTTTTTGATCCATTTCGCTACTCTGTGCCTTTTTATTGATGAGTTTAGTCCGTTTACATTTAGACTTAATATTGATACATTGGCATCTATATTGGCCATTTTATTTGTCTTTTTGTGGTTTTAGTCCTTGTCTTATTTTGGTCTTTTTCATTCCTTTGTTGGTTTTGATTTTAGGACTTCTTGTAGTATTGTTTGTAGTGGGGGTTTAGTCATGATGAATTTCTGGAGACTCTGTTTGTCTGGGAAGATCCTTATCCTTTCTTCATAGAGGAAAGAGAGCTTTGTGGGATAAAGTATTCTTGGGTGGCATTTATTGTCTTGGAGTTCGTTGAATATTTCTCTCCATTCTCTCCTTGCCTGTAGCGTTTCTTTGGAGAAGGCAGATGTCATCTTGATTGGTTTTCCTTTATAAGTTATTTGTTTCCTCCCCCTTGCCATCTTCAATATTTTTTCCTTGTCCTATATTTGTATGAGTTTAACTATTATGTGCCTAGGTGTAGGTCTTCTAGCATCGTGGTGATCTGGAGATCTTCTTGCTTCTTGTATGCCTATTTTCATACTTGGGAAGTTTTCTTCTATCACCTCCTTAAATAGTTTCTCTGCTCCTTGGTCCCTCTCCTCTCCTGGGATTCCTATAACTCTTATGTTTCCTTTCTTCATGGTGTCAGACAGATCTTGAATTCTTTTTTCATTCTTTTCCCTTTGTGCTTCTATTTCCTTTTCCCTTTTGGATCTTTTAATATTTGCATCTTAGAGATTGCTAATGCAGTCTTCCATTTAATCAATTCTGCTTTTATCACTTTTCCCAAAGATCTTTAGTTCTTCCATTACACTCTTGTTCTCCTTCTTTAGGGTCTCGATTTCATTCTTCAGATCGTTAATTGTTTTTTCCATTTCTTTCTTTTCCTTTATCATGATTTCCTTAATCATGATTCTAAATTCTTTATGTCAGAGAGAGAAGTTCTTCCATGTCGCTGTCAATGAGTTTTGGTGCTTGATTTTGTTTTTGTTCCGTGTCCTTTCCCTGAGGGCTTGCTTGGTTGTTTGTATTTTTCCTTCTCCCCGTTTGTCTTCTGATTCGTTGTAAGTGTTGGGAAATTGTGGCACTGGTATTGGCAGGCATCTCTTTGGGTGCTCCTTCTTGGATGTCGGGGGGTGGTGATCTAACCGATTCTGGCCCTGTTAGGCCAAACCCCTGGTGGTCGTGGTGGTTGGTGGTCCCAGTGCTAGCTCCACTCAGTTCCAAGAACCCCAGTACTAAGGCTTATGGCTGGTTTGCACTAGACACTTGCAGGCTAGGGAGGATATCTTCTTAAGATTTTTTTTTTAGTGGTTCCTGCTTAGATGGCAGTTGCAGGTTTAATTTAGAAGGTCTTCCTAGAGATATTCGTGTAAAACAAAATGAAACATATTGCGGTTAAGAAACGTCTAAGAGGAGAAGAAAGGGAGAGGAGAGGACTAAAAGTAGAAAGAAAGAAAAAAGAATGGGCAGGGAGAAAGATGGAGATAAAATAAGACACTACTAAAGTAGAAGAGAAAAGGGAAAAAAAAAAGAGAGAGACTACTGAATGGGGGGAGTCTTCCTAGAGAGATTCGTGTGAGATCTGATGAAGCTTATTGTGACTGAAATAGATCTAGTAGGAGAAGATGGAGAAAGGAGAGGAAGAGGGGTGAAGATAAAGAAGAAAGGAAAACCAGACAGGTAGAAGAATGGAGGTAAGATAAGACACTACCAAAAAGTGAAGAGAGGGAAAAAAAAAAATTGGCGACCAAAGGAAAGGAAGGAGACACCCAGAGCTAAAGAAGGCTCTTCAGGTCCTTAGTGTAGTTGTGAGCAAGGGAAAAAGATTCTGTAGTCTTTTGCCCCTGAGGTCTTGGGGTGTTTGGGTGGCCCCACTGCTGGGGTTCTGTCCCCTTTCAGGTGTCAGATGCTGCTGCCTAGTCAGTTTTCTTTCTGTCATACTGCTAGTATTCTCGCTATAGATCTTCCTGTTTTCTCTCTCCGGCTGTTTCCTCCAGTGTTTACTAGAGGCTATCACCGCTGTTGGGGTTGGGTCTGGTGGGGAGGAGTTGCCTGAAGCTGGCCTTGAGCCTCTGTGCCTCTGATTTCACCACTATCAGGGCGCAGCAACTTTATGGTGGGGGCTGGTGGCTGTGTGTTGCCTCAGGTAGTTGCGTTTTTTGAGTCCCGCCAGGAGTCTCGAGTTGTCTTGAGCCCTGCCCTGGAGTTGCAGTTTCAAGCCTGGGGCAGAGATTTTTTTTTTTCCCCTTTCTCCCAGTGGCACTTCTCCCGCACCTGGAGGGTGGTCACGGTAACCTAGCCAGCTCTGGCGTTTGCAGAGCTGGTCCTTCCCACGGTTTTTCTCCAGTGGCTCAGAGCTGACCCCCTCCTGCGGTTTTTCTCCGGCATGGCAGAGCTGCCCCGACCAGGGCTTTTCTCTGGCGGAGCAGGAAGCCCTAACTGCAGTTTTTGTCCTGTGCTTCTCTTGTGCCTGGAGCTGGGAGCCTCTCCCACTGTTTCTCCAGTGGCTAGAGAATATTAGCACTACTGAGAGGGGGAGGGGACCACCACCCCAGAGTTCTGTTCCAAAGGGGAGCTAGAGTGCTGGCTCCATAACAGAGGTGGGGGGAGGTGCTATACTGAGGCTGCCTGGGGTTTTGTTCTGAGTCCCACCAACTTCCCCAGTGCACTCTCCCCTCTCCAGGGCTCTGCTGCTACTTGGAGGGACTGCTGGTGTCACAGTTTATCACTCTACTGTGCCTTGGGGAAACCCTTCTGCCCACCTTTCTTTTTCTGGGTCTCCTCAGGTGCCTCGTGTCTGGGTTTCTTGGCCCGGTTTTGCCTCAAGTTTTTATTTTTTTCATGGTCTAGGGAAACTAGACAACTTGTTGATTTATATTTATACTATGATCATAAATTATGTAAGAGCTACTAAACCAGGGAAGCAAAAGGACATTTTATTTCTCAGTACCTGTTACATCTTTGATCATAATGTAATAATTTTGTTAAAGTAGTTTTTAAATGATCTGCTTATACATGTAATAGCAATGATGGTATGACTGTACCAGAGGTGAAATTAACAACCTATAACATTTCATTGGAATTACCTTCATTTCTCCTTCTTCCACAACCAACTGCCAATTGGCATCTCCACCTACATCCTGTAATGAATAAGTCATGTGGTTTTGCACCATCTCTTCAACCTTGAAAAAAAAAAAAAAGGTAAGATACCACATCCAATTAATAGCTATGGCATAACCTCTAAATCAGAATGATATTCAGCTTATTTCAGATCAGAAATGATGTTTTTAGAAAGTTGGGCAACCAAATGCACCAAAGTTAGTACGTTTTACGTAAGTGTTGAAGAGTTTAGTCCACATTCCAGATAGAATAATATACAGGTTAATGACAGAAGGGAGAAATGTGGGGAAGAAAAATACTTCACTGGCCTAAGGTGTATCAAGTGACCAAAATAAGCATATTCTGTAAAAAAAGAAGGTGGCTTCTTTACCATCTACACATAGACACTTTTTCTAAGTTTTATTTTCTAACCTTTACACATAATTTTATGTTAAATACATTAGAGAGGGCAGCCAAGAGTTAGAAAAGACACAACTAAAAAATTTATCTCTAAGCTTAGCTACTTAATTTACATAAAAGCCACTGTTCACTAGGAATAGAGACTAACAACCAAGTTTATACATATTTTGAAATAAATACATTAAATAAATACAGGAATAGTATGGGGGCAGAAACTTAAAACTACTAGCCCTGAGAATATAAGTATTCTACAAAAAGGATATTATCAGTATTACAGTGAGAAGCATTTCTGCTCTATTCAGTTTTCTAGATATTAGAATGCATTTTTTGTTACTAAAAGTAGGTACGCCTGTGTTTTCTTTGTTGGCAATAACCACAAAAAGTTTTTGATAAAAATATATATGCTGAGATTCCACAATCTATTTTTGTACTAAATAAATACTATCATGACATTTTATTCCTTTATTCATAACCCCCGCGACAATGTGAATGGTTTTGGGTTACAGGCGAGAGATATTTAAAAATATGATTAAAAGGACATTCTACAATTTTACAGAGCCTTAATTAGAAAACACAATCTCAGGGACTGACTGCCTGAAGAAACTGATGTATTTTTGTAATTATGAAGTTTGGGTAAGAAGGCTTAAGATGACTAATACAGGTTTTCAGTTACAAATAAATACAAAATAAATCTAATTTCTAAAAGAGGAGAAACACAAGTTCCAGTTAAGTATACATAAATAAGGCACCTGGAGTAGCACTGGCTAGATTCACTGTTCTTCGTCGCCCTATGATTGGAGAAATTTTTACCCTCTTTTAGATCCCAAGATCTAAAAAATCTTTAGATTTTGATATGTACCTTTTAGGTGGGACACACAGGGAGTTAAGAATACTATAATTATTGTGGTTTTAGAAGCAGAAAGAAATGCTTTCCAGAAATAAGTCCTCGTAATGGATCACTTATGAAAGAAGAATGTGACAAATTTTAATTCAATGAAAAACAGTCTATTTGAAAAAATTTTAGGGCCAGTTAACTCTTGTCAAAAAGTATGGAATTGTGCTTTCACCTGAGAGATTATTTCAGAATTTGTTAATTCAAATGTTTGAAAACTAAGAAACTGTTTTTGTGTGTTTTGTCCAAAAGAAACCAAATTCTACATACATAAACTGGTAGGATATAAAGTAAATGAAAACAACATACAGTAAGCTGGATTTAACATTCTGGATAGATGAAAAAAAAATGGTGTTCCTTTTAATAGTTAACCACAACATCTATAGAAATGTTTTCAGTCTTTTTTCATTTTTACTCCCCTTGACTAAAAGGGCTTGAAAAAAAATCCAATGAGAAAATAAACAAGATGTACTAAAAGTTGTGCTCCTAGGAAGTTAAAGAGAGGAACGAAGTATTCAAGTGCTGTAGCAACCACCTCTGCAAAACCTTCATCATGGAATCTCTACTCATTTTATTTTTTGAGGTAATAAAATTAAGGTTAAGAAGAGAGATGTTTACAGGTAAAATCTCACTTCTGTGAGTTTTATGTTCACTAGAATAATATAAGGTAGCCAATGTTACTGTAGGGGCGGTGACTTGGGCATCTGTGACCATACTGACACTTCAGATCTAACCTAATGATCTGCTCCATTTACTGCTTTCACTTAGGACTTTGTGTATCAAAACTAAGCAGGAAACAAGGGATCATTAAGTCAGATAACAAGGATAAACACAAACTAAACTTACTATTTTATTATGCTCAAATTTGATGCACTAGGAAATTATGTTAGTAGTAACATCTGCTATCACTTTAAAAAAAGATTGGCTCAAAATCCTAGAAGCAGGTTCACTGACTTAATGTATCCTCAAGTTTTAAATAGATGAAGCATAATCTTAGGAATCATGTCCCTGATATTTTCTGACATAGAGGTAAAAATGAGCTAACACACATAGCATCTTCACACCAAATGAACTATGAAAAAAATGGAGATACGCACAGTTGAAGTAAGAGATGACAGCACTCCAATTCTAACCTTTCCTTCTACCTCACATTTGAACTACTCATTATGACATTTTAGGAGGTTACCTTATTGGATTTTTCTAACATTATTAATACAGAAATTCCAAGTATGTTACAGATATGTAAACAGGTTTATCTACTTTGGCAGAAAAAAATTATAACGCATATGCATTTATCAGTATGTGCCTGATTATATATTATGTGTATATATTAAAATACTTTCGTAGAAAAAAATGATGTAGCTAATTTTGATTAGTTCACAGACATATTATTAATACGAATAAAAGTTCAGACCTAATGAGCACTTAATACATGCCATGCTAGTTAGCTCCCAGTTCTAGCTAGATCACAGAAGTGAAGCACAGAAAAATCATGAGAACTCGCCCTAAATCATATTGCTAAACAAATTTAAACTGCCATTTCCATTAGAGTACTCAGATTTTAATAAAACATAATGCAATCTAATAAAACAATCATTAAAGATACAAAGATGTGAAGTTAAAAAAAATTATTTTAAACTAATGCTGACACTAAAAAAATGAGTTTGATTTTTATTTTAAGGGAAGAGATTACAGCATAGAGCTTCCTATCTTAAATTCCTAAACCTTTACTGATGCTAAATAATCTAAAACCAACTTCCACAGATTTAGCAAGAACAGGAACATCAATTTACAATATCTAGGAGTAATTTGCAAAAGGAAAATACACCTGTTTAAAGGAACTTAGAATCACAATGGTAATGAGAGAAATACTATTTTCCAGTTGAATATAATTTATATTAAATTAGATTACAAGTGAGACAATTAAAACCTACTTTTACGCTTAATATATTCTGTAGACCAAGTCCATACAAGCTGCTGAATCCTATTGAAACAGGTATTACAAGATATTTAAAAATCAGTAAGCTTCTACTTGTTTCAATACAACTTGAAATCTTTTGGGAGTACCTCCTATGTGACAAAATTCCAAGTTATTTGTAGTAGAAAATACAAAGGGCACATGCAAGTCTGACAGAGAAACTATTTAGTATATAAGAAAGGCCTTTAAATTTGTTTATTGTTATTACTAAAAAAAAAAATCAAAACCAAAGCAAGCGGCCAAACCAAAAGATTTCTAGGAACTGGGAAAGCAAGCTGAAATATAGCAGAAAGACTCAAAGTCCATTCTATACATTCATACAGTACCTGGGAGCTGAATCTGTGAACATCATCAGAGGCACTGACTAGATCAATGGAAGACATGGAGGAAGAGCGACTATAAGGCTACCAGAGACAGACAAAGAAAAAACCAAGTAATCAGAACAAAGGCACAACAGAGCATTCAGTACCAACTTCCAAACACAAGATAAAGAAAAAGAGAACAAAGCACTATATGAAACAAGCTCAGCAGCAAGTACTGACTTTGTGCACCTATTATGTGTAATGCTCCTGCTAAATCTGTACTGTTTACAATAATACAAATAATACTTCTTTAACCCAAAGGAAAATGAGATTTACTATAACTTAATCACTTGTGGTTGATTACTTTGACTAGCCATTCTCTGTACACCCAATCATCCCTTTTTCCCTTAAAAAAAATAAATTACGTTCAGATGATTTCTATTTTGGAGGATATATTTGAAAGAAAATACATAATACCAAAAATCTTATTACTAAACTCAAGAAAAGGGAGAAAAGTTATACTAAAAGATAGTTCTTCCAGCAACAGTGAGGAATAATACAACATATAACTTCAGTAAACACTGACATCAGCTTACCTTTTGGACAAATCTATGCGTCCCCACAGAAGAAAAGGTATCTCCAGATGGCATAGATGTAGGCCAATGCAACCTGACCTTTTCACTCTGTGACTAAGAAAAAATAAAACTGTTAAAATGGGAAGATTTTAAAATATATTCCCCAGTTTAAAAATTGATTATATAACTGGAATTACCAACATTTATTGCTGAACACTATAGTATCTATAAATACTTGAATTATGAAACTATAGATACAAGCTTTGGCAAAGCCTGACACTTCACGTATTCCAAGTCAAACCGTTTGCTTTTTGTTTTTTTTCCCCTGATTGACTAGATACTGCCTTCTTAGACCAGAGATTTGTTCTCTGGTTTTGCTCCCAGTCAGACCTCCAAAACCTGCATGACATCAATTTATTACTGTACTGCTGGTCTCCCCAACAGTGTCAGATAGGCTTTTCTCAACATGCTCAGAGTAAACCTTCCAACAAGTGTCACCTTGATATGAACGAATGGTCAATGGAGACCCTGTGCGCCTGGGTAAATTGATTACCATTACTTAAAGTAAGCAGATTATTTAAATTAAAAGCAGTGAAAGTCTTAGGAGCTTTTTAGTTCTTTACCCTTTTTCTTGAAGGAAAAAGAAATTAGGTAAAAGTCACTTTATTGGATCTAAAAGAATGTATTTTGAGGAGTAGCCTCTGGGTATAAGTTTTTCAGTGAAAAAATCCTCCCTATGGAAAAATCTCATCTTTACTCTCAGAGTATCAATAGAATAAGGTTACCTTCTTGTTGTATGTCATCGGACATATCCCTGCCATGTTCCTTAATTCTTCGGTCTGTTGCACTATTTAAAAACTTCAACCACATAAATTCTCTTTATGTATGTTATTAAATTGTGGCCTTTTCTCCTACTAATTTAATATTTGTCTGTTCTGCCTTAGAAGAATCCAGGTGTGTGGGAGATTACTGAATATATATATGTTAGTTATTAACAGAATGATTATAAAGGTGGTGACTTCTGGGAGAAATGACAGAATATTTCCATCTAGTTTCATGTTAGTTATGCATACTTACTTTAAACAATCATTGATCTTCTTTCTATTGCTTGGAAATTGATGAGGGAATTGACATAAAAATTCTACATTTGTGATTCATGTAGACAACAGTTCATTTTGTAGGTTATTATTAGAGTTAGGATTTTCAAATACTATTTATATGAAATAATATATACTAGGAAATGTTTACAGTGCTAAAATTAAGTTTAGCTAAGAAATTTTAATGATATACCTGTTCCTCTATTTTATCTTGTCTGTCAAGAGCAGCTTCAACAGCATCAAAGAATTCTTCTTCATTAATTAGACTATTTGGGCCTTCCTAGTCAAATAAACAGGGAAAAAACATTTATTTAAGAAAACAGAAAATACTGATACCCTTGTCATTGACTCCAGGGGACGGCTGAAAAGTGATTCAACAAACATTTGTAATCCAATTAGCACAATAGGTAATAGTACCACAAACACGAGTAACATGTGGAATCATGAGTATCACAATAAAATTCACTCACTCAGTACTTACACATTTACTACAGGTTGACCAATACTGTGTTAGGCTGACAGTCTAGAGATTAGTTGGTGAATCACAAGCCCATAGGCTAGATCCAGTCCACTGCCTACTTTTATTTACCCTTCGAGTTAAGAATTTTATTTTTAAATGGTTGGGAGAAAAAAAACAAGTAACAATATTTCATGATTTGTAAGGATATTTTGAAAAATTCCTGGACTGGCATATGTAAAAATAACTTTTAAGCAGGTCTTGGATGGAGCCAGGATTATGCATGTTTAAGTCCTCTAAGTGATTCTCATACAAGTAGAACCTCAGCTGTGTCAGATGATGAAAGTATAAAGAACAATAATGAAATAGAAAAAAGCATGCTATGTTCTTGTGATGAAACAAATGGACTGTAAGTGGAACAATAATCTTATATCATAGTAAAAGTACAGAATGGAAAGGTATACTTGGGTTTAAAGTTTCCTAATGTCTACATAAACAAAGTAAGATACATGAATGACGGCTGGCCTATGAGGAAGCTTCCAGTTAGACAGATAACCTCAAGTTTCACTACTTCATTAAAAAGCATCTAGCAACATACCACACCTGCCACAAGCTGGAGCCACATAGGAAGGGTAGGAGAAATTATGGTATAATGATCCTGGTCATTTGGCACAGCATCTGAGAAATTTTCATGTAATGCAACAACCTACTTCAAATTAAAAAGCAAACCCCACTTTTATTCAACTAAAACACACAGAACAGTGCACACCTTGATGAATTAAGTGGATATAACCATCTAAATGACCAGTTGGGTCATGGGAAAAAAGCGTAACAACACGAGAGAGGCCTCTCTCTTTACAAGATTCCCTTTATATAGTCAAAACATTTCAAAAGTTCTCAAATAACACCTCAGTCTCTGATAATGCAAGAAAAATAAAAAATATCCAAAATCTACTCTGAACTTCCAGCATATATTCTAAAGATTGCTAAGACTCTATTGTTACTCAAAGGGTCAGGAAAAAGACAAAACTTGCAAGCTGACCACAGATATGACCGCAGAAGAGGGGGAGGCAAGAGGTCAAAACAGGAGAGGGAAGAGCACAAGCGATGGTGGAAATGAGTAACAGTTGCTATGGTGGTGGGGGAACTTTGGGGACTACACCTAAGGGGAGAAATAAAATGCTGTCTAAAAATTAACAGTGACATAAAAAAATAAATTTTTAAAAATTAATGTCAAAAAGTCTATTGTTAATACTCATTCAATCTATTCAATCACATCAGAGTCTCAGGATTCTATTAACTGGAAAATAAAGCATTGAAAAATTTTACTGTGACTGAGTCCCAGGGCAAGTTAGGATTAATTAGGCAGCTTCAGGGACAGTCAGGTAGGGAACTCAGAGACAGAGATAAGGGCAGTAAATTACAAATGCCAACCAGACATACTCCAGAGACGAGGTCAGAGGTCCAGGGACACTAAATGGGGACAGATAATTTCAAGGCTAAAATTTAATCGGGACAGTAAATGTTAGCAGACCTTAAAAGAAAAACTCTAAGATAGGAGATGGGAAAATGAACACATCTGCCCGGAGGAGGATAACCACTAGGAGAAAGAACCAATCACAAAATAGAATGATGAGGTTTTAGAACAAAGAAAAAAAGGTTTAAATACCCTTAGACACAGCCTCACAGTGGCTTCCTTGCCCCTCCCAAGTACAACATACCTGGGAGTCCTTACTTTCTTATTCTAAATAAACTTTTTTTACTCTCTTAAAATAATTTTGTTTCTCTCTGCTTACTTATCTAAAATGTCTGCGAATTCCTTTTTATGGCTTCGTGGGACAAGAACCTGTGGTGGTTCAAGGGTTACAGCGTACATCTGCTTCATGACAAGCGGAAGAGACAAATGAGTAAGACTGATACAGTTTCCCTTTGATGGCAAACCTGAGGGAGAATTAAAATAATTGGAATAAATTTTCCTTTATTAAAAAACAACAAAAAAACCCTTAAAAATCCTTTTTAGTTTCTTCTGTTTATCAAGGGAAAGGGCAATTTATTATTAAAGTTAAGGACACGCCACAATTTTTATCTTGCTAGTCTGATTTAGTAGCTTTTCTTATGTTAACACTTTGTGTGCCGGTGCCCTTTAAATTTACCAACCTTTGGGGCCAGCCATTTTCTATGCCACCGCATGAATGGTATAAGCATTCAATGAAACACACACAACTCCTGAACTACTGGATATTAAAAAAACTGTAATGTCTCTCATAAAACACCTTACACTTTCACCAAAACAATGTGTAAAGCTTCTAGACTGAGTACGATCAAAGAAATAGCTCCTAATAGTTCTAAATAAATCCACTGTGGCGTGAAAAACCGGAGACTAGATGAATACGTATTAATAAGTGAGCGGCCACCTGATACTGGTGACAAAACACATACTAATACGTGAGCGGACCACAAAGTGTTAATGACACTCTCAGAAGAGATTCCTAAGGGATCCCTCCTACTGATGCACTCTTTGAGTTCAGGTTTCTCCTCCTGTGCATATTCTTTAAATTTGGTTGTTCCTCAGGTTTTCATACTTGCTCTCTCCACAGTATTCTCACTCATTTCTAAAACTTCACCATCATCTGCTGATTTCCAAATTCAGCCTGCCCATCTTTCATAAGTGTCAGATACTTATATCTAAAAATATGAAAGAACTCATTTGCAACATGTCTAAAACAGTTTCCATACAACCTGGTTAAGACAGAAACCTGGGTCTGCTCTTAAATTCTTCCCTTTTCCCTCATTTAATCACCATACCAATTCAATTCTACTTTCCAAATACCTACTTTGTCAGTTCTGTTTCTACTGCTCTGCCCTAATTTAAGCTATTTTCAATTCTCACCTGTAATACTGACATGATTTTCAAAGCTCTCAGTTCCAACTGTCAAGGTCAATTGATTTTCCTCAATGTAAGAAGAATTTTTCTAAACTCTAAATCTGAAAACTTCCAATTGTTTAAAATCTCAGGATCCCATAGATTCTTAAAGATCTTTCTTACCACTCCCTCCTTTCAAGCTGCTCCATCCTCCACGATAAGTACTTTCAGTTCCCCTGTGGCAAAAGCTCTCTTCTGTTTCTGGCCTCCAAGTGTAGTCTTTTTTCTTAATCCCCAGAACAATCATTCTTTCTAGGCCCTTGAGATGGTAACATCTACTCAGCTTACTCCTTTTTAAGTTTCAGTTATAAAGTTGTTTCCTATGGTAAGCCAGCCAGGACTCAATGCCTACCCAGGGTTAAAAGTCCTTCATAACACCCATTACTTTAATTGCTAATCAGTCTGTGTTACTATGTGACTTAGTAAAGGCACCATCCTTTTAGGCTTAATTTCTAGCAATATCCCCCATGCCGAGCATATCTTGCTCTATAGTCTATCTTAAGGGATGGATTTATGATTTACAAAAAGTAATTTCTGAGGCTACTGATGACAGAAACATTGAAATTCAATAATTCAATAATTAGAATTATCATGAATGCTTGATAAGAACCAAAATAAAGTCTTACTTTCAAATAGTGTCTAAAATCCATGTAAGGTAGTACTGATGCAACAGAATAATCCCAAGGGAAAAGGGAGGTTTCAGGTTCTCTGCCCCACCCTAAGGAAGGTGAAGCTGGGCAGGGAGGAAACTATCTATAGAAAAGCTGAGAGAAGGGTAGGGAGGAAAGAAGACCTGGTTGAGGAGAAGCAGAGAAATGAAGAAGGAAGATTAGAGGAGCCACATGGAGGAGAGAAACATGTAAAGAGGCTGTGTTTGCTTTTCAGCCTTGGACTTGTAGCAGAGACCCAGGGGACAAGGAAAAAGACACTTGAAACAGACATGGGTCAAAGACCCGTGGGAAGGTTGACAATGGCAGCCCTTCTCTTGACTTGGATTTTGATTTTGCTCTTTTTCCCCCAGACTTGCTGGCCCCTTCTTCCCCCTTTTCTATGGGTCCCCACCAGGAGGTGGTGGCCTTAGACTTGTGGAAAGCTTTTGGACCTCGGCAGTCATGCTTTGGGCAAACCTTGTTTGGCAGGGCATTTATCTACCCATGAGGTAACTTTGGGTACTTGATTTAGAAATTACATTCTTTCTCTTCTCTCTGTCACACACTAATTGTATTAAAGTTCCTTTCCATTGAAAGCCTTATGCACTAGAGTATGTTTTGTCTTGATGTGGTGGATGGCAGAACCCATTTACAGCTGGCAGCTTTGGGAGTCCTGGGGTACCCTTCATCCTGCCCTGTAACACTGAGAGAAGAAAACATAGATGGCAAAAAGGCTCTAGAAGGAAGGAGAAAATCCATAAAAATAAGACCTAGTTTATATAAGACATATATATTGAACCTGATACAACATTAATTTGGTAAGGAAAAAAGTACACTTAACTCATTTTGCTTAAGGGAAGTGCATTTCAAGGGAATGAGAAAAGAGTGGTTTACTTAACATGTGCTAGTAGAATATAGATTCCTACATTTAACCATAATTTAAAAAGTCTACATGTATTAATACCTTTAGAAAAGACTATTAAAATATTTAAAAGCCAGGAGATACAGGAATTACGTATTAAAAAAATTAAGCATGGGCCTCCCTGGTGGCGCAGCGGTTGGTCGCTACGCTGTGAAGCTGTCACCAGTGGCGATGTGAGTTTGAAGCCCGGCCGGGGAGATTCCCACATGGCGCCGCAGACCTCTCCTGCCTTGCCCGCTGCTCCCATCAGCAGTGTATTTCTGTCAGTCTGCCTGTTCTGCTCCCCATTCTGTCTATGGTGAGCCCTCTTGCCATCCCCCATGCCTCTGGCCTGTACCCTAGCTTCTATGCACAAATAAGTCTTTAAAAAAAAATTAAGCATGATACCAATATGTGGAGATGAGTATATCAAAAAACTGAGGGTTACATACAATACTTACATGGCAAAATTAACAAAGAGAAGACCTTAAAGAAACTACAAAAGAAAATAATTGAAAAATGAGAGGCTAATCCTAAATATATTTTAAATCATAGGGGAAAATACCACCAAAATCTAGTAAGAAAAATCCTTTGGATGTGAAACCAGTAAACACAAAAACCTAAGTACAAAACCCCTTCCTCCCTCCACCATGTTCTTCCCTGGGAAAAAACCTGTTGACAGAAGTGAAGATAAATAATACAATTATACATTGCGAGTAGGAGTGGTAATTTATTGGTAAATTGAAAACATGGGCTTTTTCTTGTATTTTCTATCATCTTACTATAAGGAACATATTTATAGGGGCCTCCCTGGTGGCACAGCAGTTGAGTGCTGCGCTGTGGAGCTGTCTGCAGCCCGTGATGCGGGTTCGATGCCCAGCCCGGGAGAATCCCACATGGTGCGGCAGACCTCTCCTGCTTCGACCGCTGCTCCCCTCAGCAGTGTATTTCTGATCTGCCTGTTCTGCTCCCTGCTCTGTCTCTGGTGAACCCTCTTGCCGCCCCACGCCTCTGGCCTGTACCCCAGCTTGTATGTATAAATAAATAAATCTTAAAAAAAAGGAACATATTTATAACACACACATACAAAATAAGACAATTTAAAAGTCAATTGTTCCCCCCCCCAATAAATTTAAAATAGCAAAACAATGTATTTAGCTTCAAAATAAAAATTAAAATGGTAACAACTTATATTTTGGTATTCTAGATTTTTGAAATTCCAGAGGATCGATGGTAGTTTTTATACATTTTAGAAGGAATGAACTGACAGGTTAATAATTTTAAAAAGCTACAACTCAAATCTCATTGTTATGGTACAAGTAGAAATCTTTTCTACCATAAAAAATATTTGGCCAATAGCAGCTCTATTTCCCTACTTTCTGGAATAAAAATGCCAAGAAACTTCTCCTCTAATTTTGTTATAGCTGCATCTCTGTGAAAGGAGGCACAATACTGCAGTGCAGTAAGTGGAGTCATTTTTTAGTACCCCCACTTAATTAGTTGCCTTGGACTACATTCCTAGCATGCCATGAAAGACTTTCTGAATGCGAGGCAGCTGGGAAGGTGTATGGTGGAATGGAGATTTGTGGGTGAGAGGCATGTGGAGAGGTTGCTCCTGGGATTTTAGCATTTTGGCAGAGACAATGTCAGTCGTTATATTGACCTCGTGGTGGGTTACATGGTACATTTTGAATCTGGGGTCTCTCTGGGACCTATCCAGCCCCAGTCATGTGGTTCCCTGTTGGAAGGTGCTTAGAACTGTGCCAAGTTTTCAGGTTTCAGCTGCCCTGTGTTGGGTTGAGCCTCTATGGCTGGGTGTCTGCCCATGAGGGGATGGAAAATTTGGGGAATTTTATTAGGAAACTGTTACTGAAATTCTCCCTCTCACTGCATACTAATTAAAGTTCTTTCACACTAAGAGTCTGCTTTCTTTGCTCCTGTGTGTGTGGATGTTGTGTTTGCAGATGGTTGAATCCTTTTAGACAATGGGCCCTTTAGCAATTTGCGATTCCTGGGCACCCCTCAGTCATCTGGTTACATTTTCTTAAATGTGCTCTACCTTATCATTCTACTTTTACCTTAAAAATACTCCTTGCCACTTCATTTTTTAAATGTACATTTTAGGATTATTAACAAAGTTAGTAACAATCACCAGATAGATTTCTTACACTTTTTTTTCTTCAATAAGTATGACAGAAAAGTAGCTTATAAAATTTTAATGTGTTGAGTGTATGGAGAGGGAGATTTTTAAATTGCTTAACAAATAAAAAGGGGAAAGAAGTTGGTTTTAGACATTTTCAAACACAAAACAAAGGCAATTAGAAAAACGCATGCTCTACTATGGATAAGATCTCGACATCTACATAGCCCAGCTTAAAATCTTTTGCCTATAAAGTACTCAAATTTTCCTCCATAGGTTTCTTTCATTAAAGACAGACAGAGAGAGAGAGAGAGAAAGAGAGAGAGAGAGAGAGAGAGAGAGAGAGAGAGAGAGAGAGAGAGAGAGAGAGAGAGAGAGAGAGAGAAACGCGTGCATTAAAAATTCTCACCCTTAGGGGGGAGATAAAGACTTGTCCTATAAATTGGACAGGCCTAAAAATGAGCCTTGAAAAGCCTACTAAACCTTTCATAAGCAACCCCCCCCAAATCAAAATATAACTTTATACCTCATAATCTGGTCCTCCAAAGTGGGATTTTTTCTTAAGTTCTATCATGGCATTTTTGTATGCTTCTTCTGTCCTTCTTCTCTTCTCATTTTCCTAATAAGAAAAAGCAAGTAAAAAAATTTATCATTTGAAGTAGGAGTTTTCTCTGCATTTTATTGAAATTTTATAATTTACTCTAAAACCAACTCTACTCCTATGAAATGTAAGAGTACTATTCTGCCCAAGAAAACATTTATATACAAGATACCACTTAATCAACACTAAAATCACCTCATAAGTAAATTACCTCTTCAAATGGATTAATTGCCAAAGTGACTATACATTTTTAAGGAAAAAGATAATTAGCACCAGAGAAATACCTACAATATATTCATATCTCCCTGCCCCCCTCCAAAAACTTGATTTATTTTGTTATAAGTTAAAATCAAGTAATGATGCCAGAAAGTATAACTCAATTAACAGTGGAAAAAAATGAATGCTCAGAAGACAGTCTTAGAAAGACGAATTTTTCCTACTTTCTGGTATGTGCGGGTTAAAACCACTAGAGAGTTGAAAAACAGTTTAGGTTTATATTTTAATCCTTTTGTTTTACAGAAAGGATCTAGAGCTCTAAGGCTAAAAATCTACATTAAACTCACATAAAACTATTTTAAAATACCCTATCTGAGTTAAAGCTTTATTTTCACTAGACCTAACGATCAACTGATTTGTATATACTTAAGAGAAAACAGAACTACAGACGCACAAGAATGGCAAAAATCAAAACAAAACATTCACAAAATACTGGCACTACTAAGTACTGTCGAGGGAAAGAGCAACTGGAATTATTATCTACTGCTAATAGGAGTATAAGATAATATATCCACTTTGGAAATTTACTGCTAATATCCATTAAAGCTAAGCATACACCCCATGAATCAACAAATCTACTCCTAGGTGTATGTCCCAGAGAAGTACGTGTGTTCACCAAAAGATATGTACAAGAACACTCACAGCAGCTTTATTCACAACAGCCAAAAAATTAAAAAAACCTAAATGTCCATAGACAGAAAAGTAGATAAACTTAAGTTACAATATGAAAATTCATTACACAGTACTATGTAATAAAAAGAATAAACTGTCTCTAAATACAGCAACATGAATGAATCTGACTCAACACTGGAGGTGGAGGGGGCACCAACACAAGAGTATATAGTGTATGATTTTATTTATAAGATATTTACAAACAGGCAAAACTAAATCTATGATGATATGTTAGAACTGTGGTCACTTCTTGCGGTAGTGGTGTTGTATGGGACATGAAGAAACTTTCAGAGGTTCTAGAAAAGTTCTATACCTTGTTCTGAGTGTAATTATGGGGTGTATAAATATGTATAAAAATCAAGAAGCAGTATAATTAAGATTGGTGGACTGCACTGTGTGTATGTTATACCTTAATTTAAACAAGTGAACAAAACAACACAACACAGTACAACTAAAAAGCTTAAGAGAAAATGAAAAGCATGTGAAATTACATGCCTGGGTCTATTAATATGAGCAAAAACATTTTCAATGAATAGATTTTATCAACATTGTTAATTAAAATAGCTTAATCTTAGAATTGTGGGCCTTCCTGAACATGACTGGCAAATAAAAATTAGTACTTCCATAGTAGAAGGAACTATTATTATAGGTAATTAAGAACAATCATCACTACTAAAGAATATTTTTTAAAGATTTATTTATTTATGCATACCAGAAGTGGGGTGTATGCCAGAGGTGTGGGGTGGTGAGAGGATTCACCAGAAACAGAGTGGGGAGAACAGGCAGATTGACTGAAATACACTGCTGAAGGGAGCAGCGGGCAAGGCAGGAGAGGTCTGCTGTGCCGTGTGGCCATGTGGGAAGCTCCCTTGGCTGGGGATTGAAATAATGCAGCAGTGGCTGCAGATAGCTTCATAGTGCTGAGACATAACCTGCTGCGCCATCAGAGAGGCCCCACCACTAAAGAATATTTTCAATTACTAAGCTAAAAGTACACAGAACTGACATAGTACATCTATTTAAAAGTATAATGGGAACAACTGCCATGGTTAAATAGTTACAGTATTACTTATCACCTATGTAACTGCTCTCATTAGACTTTAAACCGTAATGAGAGCTTCCTTTAACAGGAAACAGGGAAGGTTTCCTGTTCATTGCTGTTTCCCCATTTCTAGCTGAAATCTAGTACACAGTAAATATATAAAAACTTTTTGAATGAGCTAAAGTTTTCGTTGTATTTTTCTTCCCAATCCTACAAATTACCTAAAAAGGTCTGTTTGTGGGTAAACAATACCTTCTATACAAGGACTCTCTATTCTTAGTGTTTGCGTACAGCATGTGTATTATCTGTATATAACAGTATACATACCGTGTATGCTTACACACACTTATCCAAATGTAACCACCATCCTATTTTAACTTCAAGAAAAAAATTACAGTGGAAAAGGTAAGATCTGACATCAGAAAGACCTGTATGACCGCTATAAAAAATATCAGATATCAACTAGTTATTTTCACAGACCCTCTAATTCCCTTTTTCTTCTAAACATGAAGATACTATTAAAAACAGAGTGCTATTCAAATCCTGTGGCAATTCTAGCAAACATGAATATTAACAATGCTTTCCTTAGTGGAAAATGTCCCACCTCAATGTGACTAAGACCTTCAAATATTGCAAACATATGACTCACTCACTGATGAATGATAAGATTCTGACTGCTGTTTGGCCTAGTCACAAAGTTTCAGAGGCGTAGTTCCACCCAACAAATCAACCCAGCAGATTTTCCTAAGAAGTTAGTTTGGCTTACATGTCCAATCAGTAAAATTTGATTATTTTTAAAAAGAGGAAAAATTAGTCTTACCTTATCCAGTCTTTTTTGCCAGCTTTCTTCACGTTTCACCATTAGTTCAATACAATGAGAAAGTGTAGCAAGGATTCCAGCAGTAGTTGCTTTAAAAGTTATTGCCTCTCCTTTAAAGTCTATACCATTAATTCCTTTTGGTGTTACATGTGGAAATACTGGGGGAAAAAAAAGTTATTCACTGAAAATTTTTCAAATTAAATAATAATTCTCCAAAACTTAAAGTTAGAAAAGGTGTAGAAAACTAGCAAGCCAGAGAAGTTTTTTGTATTATAATTTCTTTCACGGGCCAACATTTAAAATTTTACATAAATGCTCTGTGAGTAGATAAGTGTGTGCCAACAGATGTACTTTCAAGTCTTTTTTTCTGGATTCTATTTCTTGAAGTCTATTTGCTGTGCTGAGGAGTTTTAGTAGGAGGAGTTTTAAGATTTAATATTCAAAAGAAATCATCTTATTTTAACATTAAAATATCTTATTATTTAAAAATATTCTAATGACTTACAGTTGACCTAATTATAGCAAGAATTACCTCATTTTGAGAAACTTGAAAGTTTTAAAATAACTGAAGAAAACACTGAAGTGACTAAGTATAAACCTAAGTTTGGGGTCAATATATACATTAAATGGTTTTCATGTTTATATTTTACAATTTTAATTCACAGACAGCTTCTGAATTAAATAAAAAACTTAAAACTCAAGAAAGTATAGCATCTTATTCTATAGCTAGTAAGAAAGCATTCCAGCAGAACTCACAAATGAAATACTTGCGACTTTAAAAACTCCTATGTAGACATGACAGCAAACGCACAATCCATAAAAGAACTGATAAACTGTACTTTGACAAAACTTTAAACTTCTGCTTTTAAGGCATTGTTAAAAGAAGATGCAGTTATATGGGATGAATAGGCCTACAGATCTAACGTATAGTGTAATAGCTATCACTAATACCATACTGAATGTTGGAAGTTTTCTAAGAGATTTAAGGAACTCTTATTATAAGGAAGAGTAACTATGTAATGCAATGACAACTAGCTTGACTGCAATAATTTCATTAAGTATATCAGCATTGTATAGCTCATAAATATCACTTTTATTTAAAATAAAGAATGGAAAGTCAAGCCACAGGCTGGGAGAAAATCTTTGTACAGCATATATACGATGAAAGACTTGTATTTCAAAACTCAGTATTAAGAAAATAACTCAATAAAAGAAATCAACAAGATTCACAAACACACTTCACCAAAGAAGAGATACCGATGACATAAAAGTACATGAAAAGTTGTCCAATACCACTGGTTACTAGGGAAATAAAAATTAAGTGATAATGAGACACCAATACATACTTCTTAGAAGACTAAGACTTAAAAAGACTGACCATGTTGAGTAATTTGGTTGGGATCTGGAGAGACTGGGACTCACATATATGGTTCACAAAATAAAATTTGGTAGTTTCTTAAGCTAAACATATACTTACAGTAAGGTCAGCACAAAGGAATTTACTACAAAAATATATTTGTTCATAAAAAAAAACAACAAAAAAAAACTATGAATGTCTATGGCAGCATTGTTGTAGCCCAAAACTTTAAACAAATCAAACCCACCAACAAATAGGTAAACAAATTGTGGTGTATTTGTACAAGGAATAAACTACTCAGCAATGAAATCGAATACTAGTACATACAACAATGTTGAATCTCAAACTAAGGACGAAGCTAGAAAAGAATGACACATACTGTATGAGTCCATTTACATTGGATTCTAGAAAATTCAAGTATCTACAGTGATAGAAAAGAGATCAGTGACTGGTACTGAGATGATAAAAGGGTTGCAGAAAACATCTGAGAGTGATAGGATGTTAATGATCTTGATTGTGGTGAGAGCTTCATGGTAATACCAAAACTTAACTGTACACTTTAAATATGTACAGTATATCCTATATTAATTATATCTTGATAAAACTGTCAACAGACTTCTCAAGTAGCTATCATTTTAACTTCTATATTCTCTTTTATCAAGATTGCCATTTTATTTTTTTACGTTTTGTATTTTTTAGAGAATAAATATACAAAACATAGAATTTATCATTTTAACTATTTTTAACTGTACAATTCAATGGCATTAAGTATATTTGCATTGTTTGCAACCACATTCACTATGCATCTCTAGAAGTTTCTCATCTTTCCAAGCAGGTCTTGGAAATTACTTCTATTAATGATCAACTTAGAAATTAAAAGTCAATGTGTTCTGTATAAGAGAATATGTGTAACTGCAATGATGGATCCTCTCTGCTAAATGATCAGTAGTTTATATACTTAAGAGTCAGTTCAAGATGAAAGAGCAATATGAAATGTTTTGAAAAAACTCTGGAAATACAGAAATGTACCTCTTCAGCTGTATCTACTACTTTCAGAAGCAGTCACTTCAAATCCTTTTCAGAATGATACAGGTTTATGTAACAGAATGTAAAGTTCTCAAACAGTTGAAATTAAGTGTCTCACACATAGTAAATAAATGTCTCTCGTGTTACATCTGTTAGGAAATCAAAGTCATGAAGACAAAACCTCATCTTACTTTGTCATCCACTGGACTCCTTCAAGTATTGTTTACTTTGATTTTTTGCTCCAAATCTCTTATATATATGGTTATATAGTATAACCATATTAATCTTGATGGGGAAATTAAGGTAAAATTCCAAAGCATTTGCTAGTTTTAGATAAACAGACTCATCTGAATGTGTCAGCTGAAACCCAGGGAAAGACAACCTTAAAGAGAGGAGGTGAAATGCCTTTATTTTCTCTAGGAAAAGGATACTTTTATAAAATGAAGTCGAAAATATATGAAAGTAACCATACATATAAAGTGCAGAAAGAAAGAAATTATAGTCTAGAATCTATATTTGTAAGTACTTAGATTCAAAGATTAACATTCAGATATATAGTTCTTTTGAACTCAGGTTACATACGTCAGAACTATTTTAAAGGTACTAACACTCAGAAAAATCAAGGAACTCTTATGTTATCATCAATGTGTCAAAAATGAAAACAAATGATGACAGAAGCCCAGAGATGTGTAATTCACTCATTTGTTTAGATGATCACATCTATTTTGAATAGCAGGCAAACTAAGGGGATTCCTCACAATTTCTGGTGAGTTAGTTTTTAGTTTCTCCATATGAAGTATTCAAAATGACCATGTGTATAGTATGTATGTGTATACACTGGGACAGAAGGAAAACTGGTGGATAAGTCCTTCTAACCATACAGGATGGAAACTTTATTTAAATCTCTCCTCAGTAATCAATGATAAAGAAGAAACCATTACTAAAGATTATACCCTGACATTTATCATACCAGAGTCAACAATCAATCAGTTTGGGACTACGGGACTAATATTGTTGATATGACTATTCTAGCAAAGTAAGAAAGCTGGGAAAAAAACTTGATATTCTCACATAAAAAATTTATGAACTAAAAGGGAAAGAAAAGTGATCTGTGGCATAAATTCTCCATGTGCCCAATGTATGAGCACGCGCGTGCAGACTAGGTGGGGGAAAGTACAGTACTACTCACATTTTCTAGAGTAATGCATGTTCTATTAACACTGAATTTTTTTCTGAGTTTCAAGAGTATACCCTGATTTGATAGATCAGTTCATATTTATTTTTTACATAGTAGCTAATATGACAAAATGCTTGTATTTATTATTTAAAAGGAGGAACAGAAATGTTAAGGTAAATGATCAGAAAATACGGTCAGAAATATAGTTAAATTGGAATGAGGGCCTCCCTGGTGGTACAGCGGTTAAGCGCTTCGCTGTGGAGCTGTCGGCAGTGACGACATGAATTCGACGCCCAGCCAAGGAGCTTCCCACATGGCACGGCAGACCTCTACTGCCTTGCCCACTGCTCCCCTCAGCAGTGTACTTCAGCTGATCCACCTGTTCTGCTCCCCACTCTGTCTCTGGTGAATCCTCTCACCACCCCACACCTCTGGCCTACACCCAGCTTGTATGCCTAAATAAATCTTTAAAAAAAAAAAAAAGGTTTTAAATTGGAATGACTGGAAAACATAGAAAATCCACACAAGTGGCCCTCATCATTTAATATAATTGTAAGAAATGAAGACGTAAGATGACAGACATTTTTACTTTTGATAGGTTTAATCTAACTAGAGGCTAAAACCTAATAGTTGTAAATTAGCTTATTTAGCCTTTTAAGGTTAATAGCTTCACTGTGATATAATTCACACACATTAATATTTACTCATTTAACATATACAATTAAATGGATTTTGGTTTATGACTAGAGTTCTACAAATATCACCAATTTAAGGATATTTTCATGACTCCTCCTAATACACATTAGCAGTTACTTTCTATTTTCCCCAAAGCGATCACTATTTCACCCTCAACCCTATAAAGCCACTAATCTACTGCCTCTCTGATTTCACTCTGAGTATCTCATATAAATGAACAAGAAGTGGTCTTTTGTGATTGGCTTCTTCCATTTAGCATACTATTTTTAAGGTTTATACATGTTAGAGCATGTTATCTGTACTCTATTCCTTTCTATGGTGAAATAACATTACACTGTGTGGTGTTATCACTTTTTACCTATTAATTAGTGGATGGACATTTGGGTTATTCCCATTTTTTGATTGTTACGAATAATACCACAAAAAACATTTATGTCCAAGTTTTTACTTGGATGTACATTTTCATTTCACTTGAATATATACCCAGGAGTAGAATGACTAGGTCAAATGGTAACACTGCTTAATCTTAAGGAATTGCCAGACTGGTTTTGCAAAGTAACTATACCATTTTACATTCCTACCAGCAGTTTTCTACATCCTCACCAACACTTGCCATTACATTTTTTTCTGATTACAGTCATCAGAGTAGGTGTGAAGTGGTATCTTCTCTGGTTTTCATTTACAATTTCTTGATGACTCATGAGGTTGAGAACCTTCACATGTGCTTAACGGCCATTTGCATATCTTCTTTGAAGAAATGTCTTTTATTTCTTCAGAGATGTACTGCCCATTTAAAACTGAGATAGCTCTCTATTATAGATTTGTAAAAGATCTTTATACATTTTAGAAACAAGTACCTCATTAGATATATGACTAGCAAAAGTTTCTCCCATTTTATGGGTTGTCTCTTCACTTTTTGTCTAATTCATAGATGTTAAGATTTGTACTTCTTCTGAGTTTTATAGTACTAAGTTCTTATATTTAGGTCTTTGACCCATTCTGTGTTAATTTTTGTGTCTGGTATGAAGGAGAGAGGGTCAATTCCATTTTACATATGGCTACTCAGCTGTCCTGCACTTGCTGAAAGACCATTTTATTGAATTATATTGGCACTCAAGTGAAAAATCAATTTATGATAAATGTAAGGGTCTATTTCTGGACTCAATTCCATCTATATGTCTCACCTTATATCAGTATCATACTTTACTGCTGTTTTTGTAATAAGATATGAAATTATGAATCCTCCTATTTTGTTCTTTTTCAATGCTGCTTTTAGCTATTCTGGGTCATTTTCATATGAATTTTAGGATGACTGCTCATTTCTGCAAAGAACCCATGTGGGATTTTAGTGCAACTATAATGATTCTGTAGGTAAATTTGGGAAACACGGAATTCTTAATAATATTAAGTCTTCTGATTTATGAACACAGGATATCTTTCCATTTATTTAGATCTTCTTTTATAAACAATATTCTCTAGTTTTTATAAGGTTTGTATCTCTTTTGCTAAATTCATTCCTAAGTATTTTATTATTTTTGATGCTGTAACTGAAATTGTTTCCTTAATTTTATTTTCACATTTTTCACTCCTAGTTTATCAAAATTATACCCTGCAGCTTATACCCTGCAACCCTGTTTAATTCATTTATTAGTCCTGCTTTTTAGTGGATTCTATAGGACTTTATCTAAACAAGAAAATGGTATCTGCAAATAGTGATAGTTTTAATTCTTCCTTTTGAGTCTGGACAGTTTTCTTGTGCAGTTGTCCTGGCTAGAACCTCTAATATGATGTTGAATGGAAATGGCAAGGATGGACAACCTTGTCTTATTACTAATCTTAGGAGGAAAGCATTCAGTTTTGTACTGTTGTGTGAATTAATTGGGTTTTTCACAAACAATTTCTGTTTGGGTATCCAGTCCCAGGTTTTTGAACAATTTTATCATGAAAGGGTATTTGTTAAAGACTTTCAGCATCTACTGAGATGATTATGTGGCTCTCGCCTTTCTATTGATATGATGTTAAATCATGTGTTGCTTAATGATGAGGATATGTTTCTGAAATGTGACTATTTTTTTAAAAGATTTATTTATTTATGCATACAAGCTGGGATATAGGCCAGAGGTGAGGGAACAGAGGATTCATCAGAGACAGAGTGGGGAACAGAACAGGCGGATCTACTAAAATACACTGCGGAGGGGAGCAGCGGGGGAGATAGGAGAGGTCTGCTGCGCCATGTGGGATGCTCCCTGGCCAGGTATTGAACTCATGCTGCAGTGGCTCTGGATAGTGCTGAGACTTAATCTGTGTGCCACCAGGGAGGCCCTGAAATGTGTCTTTATGCAATTTTGTTGTTTTGCTAATATAATAGAGTGTAATTACATAAACCTAGATGGTCAGCCTACTGGGACCACCGTAGTTGACCAAAATGTCATTAAGCAAAAACATTTCTGTATCACATTAGTTGATTTTCAAATGTGAAACTAATCTTGAATTCAAGTGAAATAAATCCCATCAGATCATGTGTATAATCCTTTCTATATGTTCCGTTTCCTAGTACTTTATTGAGTATTTGCATCTATATTCATAAGAGATACTGGTGCGTATATAGTTTTACTGTGCTATCTTTGTCTGATTTTGGCATCAAACACTAAGAAAGGAATTATTTTAAACAGTGACTCCATAAGTGTACTTAAGACATGCAATTTAGAAAATTATGCAGACACTGTATAGGTATTTCTCTAGTGACTTTAAAAATCTGCCTTCTATTTCGTGGTCTGAAGTCTCTTCCAATAAAAAAAGGGTATTGGAGGTTTTCCTTAAGTGCTTAGAGATCTGGCTATCTGTTCACATAGGACTTAGATAGTGGAAGCTCTGTATTTACTAAAAGGACTTTTTAACTAGAGGACTTTATCAAGGGGCAATCTAGTAGTGAGAGTTTCTTCATAGTGAACCCCTGAAAATCTGTTTAGAGGTCTTTTGTCACTGGCCATTCAATTTCCCCAGAATTACCTTCTAATTTTGTATAAGAAAATACATACCTAGTTCGTGGGTATTTCAGAAACAGGGTAAGAAAAGGGAACCTAGTATTACACCTTTCAATATGTAGACTTTTACCCTGTCCCTAGCTACCAAAGTTCTTGGAGATAAACAAAAAAATAAGGCTATTAGATTTCAATAATTAGAATATAAATTTCCACATAATCTTTTTATTAACAGGCCAAAACACATATCTTTTATTGTGCCAGAATATTCCTGAATCTGCTTTCCAATTCTATTTCTACAGAAAATAACCTTCCATTCTCTTTTGGGGAATGCTGACGGAGTAAACTGAGTGTATATGGATAGAATGGAGGACTGAACCAAGGAGTTTTAATTCTTTCAATAATTTTTCTAATATCCAAACAATGTCTTTTTCCTCCAAAGTCTTTTTTTCTATTAAAGCTGATTATTCATCAGGAAATTACATTCCAAAAAAAACTCTCCAATTCCATATTGATATATTAAACTGGATGATTCGATAAAATTCAACATTTTAGTCCCAGGTTATAAGAATAACGGTGTAATATGAAGCTAGTATTCAAGGGTACTTCCTTTTATAAGGAAGAGGAGTCATGATGAAAATAATAAAAGGAAAATGTGGGAGAGGCTTTATATTTTAGTATCAATAATGGAATACTTCAATAAGATCTATGAAACAGAAAATCATTTCCATGCATACAACAGTTCAAAAAGTATTCTTTTGTAACTTCAGCAAAAAAACAAGCACAATTAGATTAACTTTTTTTCCCCATGAGTATTTTGTGACTTAAAATATTAGGAATCCATTATAGCTTTTCCTTAGGCTATTATATCAAAAGAAGAACTTTAGCAATGAGTCAAAGGTTTCCTTTTTTTTTTTTTTTTAAAGATTACACATGTAAGTGATACATTAAGTATTTGTTCTGGCTCATTTCACATAATGTGATGCCCTCTGAATTCATGCACGGCGTTACAAATCAAAGGTGAGCAATTCAGAATTCCATATAATAAGTTAGCCATTAAAAATAAAGCAACAATTAATAAAGTGGTATATGAAATAAATCACTCTGCTCCTAGGTCTGCACATAACTGTGCTGTAAAATCAGCTATGTCAATAATTCTCCTTTAATAAATCAAATACCTACTTTTCAACAACAGTTTTTTAAGTGGAGGTAGAAAATAACATTTAACAGTGAGAAATATACTTTTAAACACACTTTCAAGTTTATCACAATGTTTCTCTCTTAAGAAATAAACTTTTTTAGTACTAGAAATTGATACCATCAAGTAATGCTGAAGTAAGTAGGATAATGTCTGGGATATTGAATGAATCTTTGTTAGTGAGCAGACATTATTATTTAATGTCAGAATGTATATCATTACACTGGTAAACAGTGAGATCAAAACTGACTTAAAAAGGCCCTAATCTGTAGTATCTTGGTGTGCTGGACATGAATATAACCCTGAAAATTTTTTATTAGCTCTTGTTTTGAAGATATTTCATATAATTCATTTTATATGCTTCACCGTGTCAATTTATCCAGTAGGACTGCAACAACATCCTAAATTAGCCTAGAATGATGTACTATCGCAGTGCATTGCATAATACCATCATGCACACATCATCCAGAGTTGATGGCATCATTTTCTGATGCAATGCAATACTACTGCCAGGTGGCTGCTGAAGTAAGCTGACGTCAGCAGTGCACTATAGAAAGCCCTGTCGGAAAGGTTGAGCATTGAAAATATTTCAGACTTTGTGTGAGACACATGAAGCTACTGTTTCATAAAACTGTTATTATTTTATCCATTTAGGCACAATACAGAACAGTTATGCCTCGAAAGTGTGTTAATAGCGTGGACATGTTCTGCTCTATTGGTGGGGAAGTGACATTTGCCAACCAGAAGAAAAGTATCACTTCTCAAGTGAAGAAGGCTTATCATCTTTACTTCGGATGCAAGGTTGGTAACCAAGACAAGCCTTGGGCCCCGCATATATGCTGTGCTGCATGTACAACACAGCTTTCACAGTGGTTAAATGGCAAAACAACATCAATGCCGTTTGCAGTCCCCATGGTGTGGAGTGAGCCAAGCAACCGCATAAAAGACTGTTACTTCTGCTTGGTTCCTCCTCTTTCCGGAGGAATAGCGAAGCAAAAGAAGTGGAGAATAGTCTACCCAAACATTCCGTCTGCATCGAGACCAGTTTCATATGGTGAAGGACTTCCTATTCCAGAACCTCCAGCAGAATATTCTCTTGATTATTCTGCTGAGGACAAGGGTGAGCCGACCTGTTCTTCTCCTGTTCCATCAGCATGCAGTGATCCAGATTTTCACTGTGGTGCAGCATTAATCCCACACAAACTAACACAGCAAGAACTAAATGACCTGGTTTGTGATTTGGACTTACCAAGAACAAGGCAGAATTGCTAGGATCAAGACTCCAACAACGGAATCTTCTAGAAGATGTCACAATTACTTTATCGAAAGCGCCACCATCAGTTGGAGCCTTTCTTCAGAAAGGAAAGTACTCTAGTATTCTGTTCCTGTATTGAGGGCCTCATGAATGCCTTAGAAATCACTCATGACCCACAGAATGGAGACTATTTCTAGACTCTTCGAAACTGAGTCTTAAGGCTGTGCTTTTGCACGATGGAAACCATCTTCCATCTATTCTATTCCTGAACAGCTGTACTAGAGACAAGCGAAGAAATCTAAGTAGTCTACGATTAGATCTTTTACAGGTATTAACTGTAGGCCTATTAATATTGGCATGCATTTCGTGATGTAAACATCAATTTCTTGCAGATTACAAAAAAGCTAGAGCCAAAACTAGATTTTGACTGTTATATTTGTGCTGACCACATACAAATTGATAGGGAATGACTAATTTTATATCAGTAACATGACTTTTGTAAAAACTTGTTGACCAGTGTTATCTATATGTCTCTCCATAGAAAACTTTTTCTTGTATTCCAGCAGCTCTACTATTTAAAAAAAAAATTCTATTAGATGGCTGTACTTGTTATATAGTTATTACATAACTTTAGAAAATGTATTCTATCCCGCTGAGGGGAAAAACGTATTACTTACTCTTTTCTTTATTGCCATTGGTATTATGTAAGAAGTCTCCATCAGAACGTGTTGTAGGAAAGTCATCTTCATCATCTTCTACCACTAAATAAAATATATTAAAGAATATCAGGTTGAAACAAAACAGAAATTAACCAGTTTATTCTTATGTTTAACTGAGTCAATAGACTCTGGGTTCTGTTAGTTCAAGATCTCTGCATTTTAAATGGTTTATAAAGGTCTTCTCAATAAATATGCAACAGAATGTTTTCAAATACATTATTTTAAAAACTGTACCCATCACTTCTTGTGTAAGGTATGGTCCATATTTTGAGATACAAATTATTTTGTCCTTTATCATTCCTGTATCTTCCAGCCTACCATGGGCCATATCACACATAATTCTACATGGTCTACAAAAAGGGTTGAGCAGAACTGTAACATAGTAACTTACATGCAGACTTAACCTGCCTCTGAGAGTTCTTAAATTATCATTACTTACATTAAGTAATCTACACATTAAGTCATCAAACTAACAGTGAACAGAAGAGCAAGATTAGAACCTTCAGTTTTAACGTGTTATGTAACTCTTATTTTAAAATCAAACTGTACGTTTAGCTCAAACATGTCTTCTGTAATCTCTGAGTATCTGGACCTAAAGCATTAACTAAATCTTACTGAAGAGAGTCTGGGGTGATGGGGGGGTTAACACTTTGTGGGTCCGCTCACGTATTCACGTGTTCATCTAGTCTCCGGTTTTTCACGCCACGGTGTATTTATTTGGAACTATTAGGCGCTATTTCTTTGATCGTACTCAGTTTAGAAGCTTTAATCTCTATGCATTTAAAATTTCATTAAAATATATCCAGTAGTTCAGGAGCTGTGTGTGTTTTATTGAATGCTTATACCATTCATACAGAAAATAGCCAGCACACAAAGTGTTAAGACTTTTACTAGCAACTCTGGTAAAAACACTGTCTGTGAAAACACGGAACACCTAAAATGAAATATTTTCTATTATCATTTCAATGACACATTAATCAAGAACACCAGTCTTAAAATTTAAGTCATAGACTTAAGTTTGATAATTAAATGAAAGTGCATCTATAGAGAAATCCTAGACAGCAACTCTGATATACACTGGAAGTAGAAAATTATGGTCCATGCCCATAATTCACTTTTCAGTCAGCATGATTTCTTAAAAACACCAGTATTTCTTAAGATAATATTTATAGGGGAATACAAACTCTTATGGTCTCAATTGTATCTCCCTTCATTCCATTCTACCCTCCCCACTCTCCTGCAAATACCTATGTTTAAAGTTCTAAAATTCAGCACTCTAGAATTTGACTCTAGTTGAAAACAAGGTCTTTACAGAGGTAATTAGATTACAATTAAGCTATTAGGATGGGCCTTACTCCCGTACAACCTGTGTCCTTATCAGATGAGGAAGTGTGGACATAGAAGAAAGATGATGTTAAGACATGGGGAAAAGATGGTTGTACACAAGCCAAGAATAAAGACCTAGAACAAATCCTTCCCTCATGGCCATCAGAAGATACCAACCTTGCCAACAGCTTGGTCTTAGCTTTTCAGCCTTCAGAATTATGAGAAAAGTAATTTCTGTTGTTTAAATGACAGTATGTGGTATTTCTTGATGGTAACCCTAATAAACTAATACATTAGTCTACTGCTGTTGCAGTTTATTCAAATACATAACAGACAACATTAAAGAATATATTTAAAATTATTTTTCAAATCATCTTCTCAATGTGGTTATCACTGCATCCCAACTTCTACTTTTATCACCATCACTTTTGTCCTTCAAATGCTACACATTATTGATCTGGATCATTTATAAGATAGGGAAACAATTTTGTATATATGCAATTTTTTGCTTAAAGGGCTATCTGCAAGCAAAAGAAAGTGACATGTAATGTTCTGTTTGATAATTACAAATGTTTAAGAACTAAAAACTTTAAGGGTATCATATGTAAAGAACTTTAAGGCTACTTAATTTACAGAAAACTAAGCACCTAAAGAGGAATCTGGACTTCCGTTTCTGACTAATATGGATGGATAGATTGGATTTACTCTCTAGTATGTACATGGAAAACTGGACAAAATACCTGACACAACAGTTTTTCAAGACACTGGATATCAGTCAACAAAGGACAGTGATCCTTGAGAGTGAGATGATAGTTGATGTGAGCCTATAACTGCTTCAGAGCTAACTTGGCAGTCCAGAGTAACACGGAACCCAGGAAGAACCTGATAGACTCTGGTAAAGAAATGGAGCTGAAAGTCCAGAGAGAAAAAGGAAAGTAGAATTCATTAGGCAGAATACTGGATAAGAGAGCAGAATAGAAAACTCTGGAGATTGGCATAAAGACCCTTGAATATTCAACAGAGTACTAACAGCACATATGAGTGAAGGAACCACAAAGGTCAGGGAAAGAACCACCCAAAAGAATTTCAGGGAACAGTATCCAAAGTCTGAAATGGGCAGGACAAGTACCTGTTTCTATAAAAACCCTTGTAATTCACAGGGAATTGGTTAGAGAATACCAAAGAGTTTTACCTCAGAAGTGGGGAGAAATCAAAATACATCAGTGCAAGAGTCATTATACTATACAAGAAATAGTAAGATATTACTATATCATTCTATGTGATAAATTAAATGTGTATATAACAGTAACCACTAAAATAAGAAAGTGTTATAGCTAAAAAGTCAACAAAAAGATTTAAGAAATAGAATTATAAAAATACTATATTCCAAAAGAAGGCAGAAAAAGGGAACAAAGACAAAAAAAAAAAATTGAACTCATCAAACACCAAGATCAAGAAAGAAAACTATGTCAAGCAACCTAGTTATACTGGGTATGAATTTAGAGCTATTTAGTAATACTGTGATGAACAAATCATTTTGCCTTCAAAGCAAATTAAAGAAAAAGCACAAAAAATTAATTTTAAATGTGTATGTAGCTCCATTATTCATTTCTCTTATGAAAAAACAGAAGAAAGGAGGGAAATAGAAAAGAAAAAGAGCGATAAAGAAAGATAAAGGGAGAGGAAGAAGAGAGATTGAATGATTCCAGATTGAGAGGATTTGGCATAAACATATGCTTGTATCTAAGACACAACAGGGATAAATTTATTAGACACAATCATGTGAAATGCCTCATATTACCTTGAGACATTACACTCTTTAATGGAAAAATGTAAAAATCATTAAAATTTTTTCGAAGATATCTGATATGGTCTGATAAGATTAGTCAGCATGTGTTATAAAGTACACAAGTTATATGAACACTAAAAACTGTTATATTGGGGGTTTGCCACAAAAGTGACTATAATTGCCTTTATCACTTAAAGACATTACCCTTTAAGATCAAGAAGCTTTAAATCCATTCATTCTCCAAGTAAAAATAGTGGTAATAGCCTAATTAACCTTTATCCCTTTGAAGTTCATCCTTGGAGACAGCATCAGCACAGGCATCAAAGAACTTCTGTAGAGTATCAACTTGTCTACATAGGATATCTCTAAAGGTTTCCATTTCAGCCAATTTCTCACGTAAACTGTGGCCTTTCTGTAAAACACAAAAAGGGTAGGGTGCAATCCAAGTAAACAAAACTAGAATAACTTAGTTCTGTGTTATTTCATCACCTTTTACATTCTAGATCTTATAACTGAGAGAGAGCAGGGTGCAGGGAGAACTATCAAATTCAATACTCCTAGTAACAGACTTGAAAATGAATAACTAGTAGACTGATGATGCTAAGCTTGAAGAAGAGAGCATGAAGTCTGACAATATTCTAATATAACAATATTTTCATATTAGACATTGTGAGGGAAAATTATGAAAGACTCTGAAAAGGGCAAAAATATTACTTAGTGTTCTTTTAAGGGAATAGGAGTATCAACTATGGAATACTTATGAAAAGGTGCTTCCTGGTTATTTAGAAGTCTTTGGTTTCATTACATTTGAGCTAATTTACAACTCTTTTAGAGTAATAAAAATGATTCTTTTCCAAAGAGTGAATTTTGTTGAAGGAAAATACAGTGGTTACTAAGCTGTGGTTATTGATTAATTTTATACATATTAGCAAAATTATTTCAGCATTCTTATCTCATTAATTATTGAACAAAACATAATCTCTGAGATGTGTTCATTTCATATATGAGCCAGATCTAACCACTTAGAAATTACTCTAAAGCTTCAATAAATTTTAATAAATTCAATAAATTTTAATAAATTAAAATTACAGAAAAATTCTTACAAAACTATCGAATAAGTTCTACTTGTAACATTCAATACTAGGGCCTCCCTGGTGGCGCAGCGGTTAAGTGCTGCGCTGTGGAGCTGTCGGCAGCGGCGATGCGAGTTCGACGCCCGGCCAGGGAGATACCCACATGGTGCGGCAGACCTCTCCTAACTCGCCCGCTGCTCCCCTCAGCAGTGTATTTCCTTCAATCTACCGGTGCTGCTCCCCACTCTGTCTCTGGTGAACCCTCTTGCCACCCCACGCCTCTGGCCTGTACCCAGCTTGTATGCATAAATAAATAAAATCTTTAAAAAAAAATTCAGTACTAAACTCAATCTATAAACACAAACCTTGAATGAAGAGGTGGATGTTGCAGAATAGCCACTTGCTCCAGACACTAGTGACACCATTGAGCCATGTCGACGCAAACTAGATTCGGATCCATATCCAGATTCAGTCTAAAAAAGAAAGTAAACTACATGAATAAAAATTAAATAAAGAATATGTAACTGAAATCAAGAGTTTCCCTACAAATTAGTAAGGTTAATATAACAATAATTGTTGCAATTCATTCAGAAATACAGGCAATCTACTGGCACAAATAATGCCTCTGAATTCCTATTTGCCATTTAATTGTGAAATTTAATGAACAGCATCTCTCCAAGGGGGAGAAGGAGGGGTTGGAATGTGGAAATAGCATTGATACATTTCAGTTGGTGAAAATGAAAAAGTTCTGGAGATAGTGGTGATAGTTGAACAAGAACGTATTTAATCCCATAGAATTGTATACTTAAAATGGTTAAACCGACCAATTTTACATTACACATATTTCACCACAAGGACAAAACAAGAGGCAAACTGCCAGTCTATTTCTTTAGAAATTACTCATTATGACACTGTTCAAATATCACAGTCTCAATGAATCTTTTTCTATTATACCAAGGAGATTTTCTCTGTATTCTTTATTCTTAACTTATCATAATTAAGGAATTAACCAATGAATTACAGTATTTGCATTTTGTAATTATTACTGGACAGGATCATCTGAAAGAAGACTACATCTTTTTCATTTTCATAGCTAGTCACTTTACTTCATAGCACAAAAAAAGTTCTCAATTTTGCTAATCTGTTAAGTAATCACACCAAAAAAGGTAAGTGAAATCCTGGATGTTAGGGTACAGTTAAATGCAGTACTGCATTAATACTTTCAGCCAATTTTCATCAAACTGGCACTCTTACATAGCTTTGGCTTACCCATGACATTATTCTAATTGGAAATGTTCTTTTAAGTAAAAGAACATTAAGTCTTTACACTGATTTAATTTGAAGTTTGTTATTTTATGTTAATGATATTAACACTGGTTAAAAACACTTATCACTTATCTCAGCCACCAATGTGTCATTCACTTCTGAACAGAAATTAATCTAAATTGTCCACTTAAATAATCACCCCCCAATTTACAATTGCATTTTTATAATTTTAAAAAGATTCTGGACATGTATTTGAAAAACATTCAAAATCAATTTTACATTTAAATCCAAATGTATACTTTACTCACTTTATATCAATGAGGCTTAAGAAAAAAGTTTTGACTTGCTCTTGTTTAATTTCTTAAAACAAAATATAAATACTACGAAGATTGAAGATTCTTCACAATAAAACAAAAATCTTATATCTCTTTTTAGGTTCTACTACTTAAAACAAGTAATATCTCTTTATAATAAAGAACTCAAAGACTACAGAAATAATTGCTATTTTAAGTAATGGATAGTAAATGAATGTGGAAGATGAGAGTTTAGAATAACTATATTTTTATCTCTAAAAAGATTTCATTAAAATAAATTCTGGGGTGTGGTATGGCAGTGTATCTGATAAGTGTGAAGCTAAATCTTACAGTGTTGTAAGCCAGTAGGATGTCAATAAGTACAATTAAAAACAAATTACATTGTCAGTTCCAGAAATCATTCCAAGAATAAAGAAAATACAGTGTCCTTATGAATACCAATCCCATCATTATTCAATTTAAATACTGGATGTTTAGAATTCTATTTCAGTCAGCTAATGCACTGGGAGAACTTTAGTAATAATTTAAGTGTTTAACAAATGTAAACATACACAAACCAATTCCTCAGTGTTTAAAAATTTTTCTTTCTGAAAATGTCTGTAATTGTGCAAGTGATACTGCCATTATGAAAAAAAATTCCTAATGGTCTTAGCCACACGACTTTGATTTAGTTTTAAATTTCTCTCAAAAATCTATCATCAAAGATACTTTTTAAAAAAAACCAACAATTTTTGTGATAGGAACTAGAAATAATTCCAAAAAAGAAGTTTATAAAACCTTTCTAAAAAGTGGCAATTTGTTGACACATTTACTTTCGCTTCCCAAGATGCCCACTTTGAAAGCAACAATACTCCATATTGAATTTGTAAGGTCTGCTTTTTGAAGGCAGTGTAGGATGAGGGGAACAAGGGCAGAAAGATATAGAATACTTTATGGTCACAAATGATATAGCATTAAATGTTCTTAAAAATTGTAATATGCTTGGGGAGTGAGCCCACTGTCTATGGTAAAGGATGATGGGTGCTCTATTTCCCTAAATAACATCTGTATTTTAAACCAATGTTTTTGACATGTTTTCAAAACCTCACTGGTATGATCTGGGAGATAATACTTTAAAGGCATGTGAGCTGTTTCTGAAACTCACGCACTCGTACTCAAAAAAAAAAAAAGTTCAATTTACTTACAATCTCTAAACATCAATACAGTAATTAACACCAAATTCTATCTAAAATTAGTAATGCAGAATTCGAATAGTCTCTTCTGGTATATTTTTCCCTTTCAACATACCTGATTTAAGGTCTCTCATACAAATGGCTTTGCCAAAAAAACAAAAACAAAACAACAACAAAAACCCCACAAAATCTAAAAAAACAAAAACACACTTCTTTTCCAATTTGTAAGATTTGGAAATTCATATTCATATTTAAATTTGTATTCCTGAACATGGTTTGGCACAGACACAAAATGAGATTTTGATTCAATGAAAACAGTTACCGAACATATCCTATACAGAACAAATTTACTTTTCTATACCTCAGTCGTGAGCCCACACCTTTGTTCTAACACTCATTTTATTAATAAAAAAAGTATAGTGTTTGAGCCACTAGAGGGGGTTATTAGCATTTTCCAAGTAGCAGTATGCATACCTAGAAAGCAGACAGACACAAAGGTTACTGCTGGTCAAAGCACAACAGTAACCTTTGGACTAATTCCTTTACCTGTAACTTTACTGTTTGTATCTTACTATTTAGAAAACATTTAAAAGTGTGGTAAATTAAACCATTCAGTTCAGAGTCAGAAATGCCTAAGAAGTGATTTGAAAAGAAATGTCCCTTAAAGTCACAACTAAATTTTAGTTTGGCTTACTCATGTGGGAGATAAACTTATATATTATCATTTTGTAGTCTTTCAGCAGTTATTCTATATGGCAAAAGCAGTGGTATAAAATAGCAAAAATTCTGTTTTAACAGCACCCAACTTTTTTCGTAATAACACTCTCCAGCAACAACCACAGCACAGAAATTCAGACAGAAATTAAATATTTTCTCATGGTGTCAAAAACTAATTGTTGGTGGTACACTACTCTTACCTCCCAAACTATGCTACTTCTCCCATTTTGTTTAAGGAAAGAGAAGCTACAAATAACATTAAATTTTTTTTAAAGATTAAATGTTAACATAAGAACAATGGAGCATTTTCCAGAAAGTAAAATTCTGAAACCTGTATAAAACCAAATAAGCTTGTTATATAGTGAGCATACACACATCAACCTTCAATATGATTACCACAAAAGAAGCAAAACATTATAATCAGGAGAGCAACTTAAAAGGGTTTTGACTTAAAATACATTATTCTTATCTAGAGCAGTAGAAATATATTACTTGAGATAAGAAAATCTGGCACAGTTTCAGGCTAAAATCTATTTAGCCTTTCAAGTACTATGGATACCCCAAAACAGCAGTGGCTTCCAAAAGCAGAAGGAACATAAGGATAAGTGTGAAGACACTGTATCACTGTAACCACTAGACAACTAAATATATCAGGAGTTACATTCCTGAATTTAAGTTTTATTTTCTTTAAAATGATATGGCTAGTCAAGAACTATAATTCTCTATATTAAACACTAAAACTAAAGCTAAAACATAGAGTATACAGTGGAGGCGACAGGTAAGGCAGTCTTTTCGTTGAGCCCGTTGGAAAGATGTAATACAATTAATTCAGAAAAAGCAACACTTAAAATGTATCAGATGAAGAGAGGTCCAACACAAAATGATTTCCAGGAATTATAGCACCACATGAACCAAAGAGATTTAAACATGTTTTAGAAAATGGTATTACAGATTTTTAATCATATTCTAACTGCCTAAAATCCAACAGCAATACTACTGACTTATCCTCAAGATACTTTTCCCAAAACATGTTGGACAACGGAATATTCAGATTAGTCCATGAACTATCGGTTTTTTTCCCCCAAGATCCTAGTTATTCTGGTATCATAATTTAAAAACCACTACCAAGTATACCTCATTTAAAGATCATTTATGGGAACTTGGTTACTCACTTTGTATTTTCTTCTAGCTAGAACACGGAGCTTTCCTTTTCAGAACTACTATACAGGCAAGTATGTAGTTCGATGAGGTTGGAAGGGTTAACCAGGGCCATTTTTACATACCCTAGTTAAATGTTAAAAAGCTAGAGAGGCAGAAGAATGCATTGCTTATAACAATCCATAGTATCAACACAATATGGACAATATGGTACTGGAGTAGAGGATTAACAACATCTGCTACGCTCTCCTTACTTTCAGTTCTTCCTTTCTTGCACTTACAAATTAGGGCTTTGATTCCATAATATATCCTTATATCTACAGGCAGAAATTGAATTGTCACAAGCTGTTCAAAAACACAATTTATATCACAAAAGATGAACCTAAATAAATGAACTTTGATACTCTGAAATCCAGTCTTTTTTAAAAAAAATTAAGTCTTCCTTTTCTTCAGTAGTCTAGAGAAGCAATTGTCCTCTTCCTCAGTGACATGAAAATGGAGATGAAGTAACCAGATATATCAAATGAAGTCTGTTAAACAATTTTTTTCCACTCTAGCTTCAGAAAGCAAATAATAAAGAATAGGGAAATCTTTTATCTTTTTACTGTGGTAATATCAGTTTACAACATTGTTTAAGTTTCTAGTTTACAGTGTCTCACCTGTGTATTTCACATCACATCTGCCAACAAATTATTACTTTCCCCCACCTTCCTTTCTGGGAATCACCATTTTGTTGTCAGAGTGTAAGGGTTTGTTTTTATTTTGTTTGCTGTTCTTTATATTTCACAAATGAGTGAAATTATATTGTATTTGTCTTCTTCCTTTTTACTTATTTCACTTGGCATAATTTCCTCAAAGTTCATCCATATGGTAAAAAATAACAAGACTTTAATATTTTTTATGGCTGAGTACTATTCCATTGTAAATACACACCACATCATCTTAATCTATATGTCACCGGGCACTTGAGTTATTTCCCTACCTTGGCTATTGTAAATAATGCTACAATGAACATAGACTTTATATCTTTTGAGTGTTTTCATGTTCTTCAGGTTAATCCACAGAAGTGAGATTACTGGATCATATGGTAATTCTACTTTTAACTTTCTGAGGAATCTCCATACTGTTTTCCAAAGTGGCTACACCAATTTACATTCTTACCACCAGTGCGTGAGGATTTTCTCCAGAGCCTTACCAACACTTATTTCTTAACCTTTTAATAAGTCATTCTAACAGGTATAAGGTGAAATCACTTTGTGGATATAGCCAAATTAAGTGATAACAGAACATCATTTCATGTGTCTTCTGGTCATCTGTATGTTTTCTTTGGTTAAATGACTACTTAAATAGTCATTTAGACAGACTATTTAGAGAGTTACTATCTATTTTTAAATCTGCTTTTTGTCTTTTGTGGTTGGACTATACCAATTATTTATATATTTCGGATATTAACCTCTTATCTGACAGTTTACAGGTATCTCCTCCCATTTAGTAGGCTGCCTTTTTGTTTTAATGATGGTTTCTTTCACTGAGCATAAGTTTTCAGTCTGGTGTAGTTCCAGTTGTTTATATTCTCTTTTTTTTTCTCTTGCTGTTGGAAATGAATCCACAAAGACATCACTAAGGCCAATGTCAAAAAACTTAGCACCTAAGATTTCTCCTAAAGGGAGATTTTTGTTGCTGCTTACCTTTGAGAGGAGCATCGATGAAAGACATGCATATTTTATATTAATTCCAGCAAGCCATCTTGTATAAATTATAACATAATGAAAGCTAACACCCAAGATACCCATTTTGTCCCAGGCTAGCGGTATCAGTGCATTAACTCATGTAATTCTTTTTTAACAGCTTGTGCGAAATGGGTACAACATTACACTCATTTGTAATGTTGTTAGAGTCACATAGCTAAGGAAGATAGGAGTCAATTTCAGATTTCAGTGTGCGTGATATTAATTATATTGCTATGCTGCCCCAACATTCAGAGATTGTTCTTCTATATCTTTTAAATCTGTCCTTTTCCCCACCGTCATTCTCTAGGTCTAGTCAGGGAGTATCTCATTTGGATAAATCCTTCAGCTTTTTTTTTTTTTTAATTTTTTTTTTTTAATGCATACTAGCTGGGGTACAGGCCAGAGGCGTGGGGAGGCAAGAGGGTTTACCAGAGACAGAGTGGGGAGCAGAATAGGCAGATTAATGGCAATCCACTGCTGAGTGGAGCAGCGGGCGAGGCAGGAGAGGTCTGCGGCACCATGTAGGAATCTTTCTGGCAGGATGTTGAACTCACGTCGCAGCTGCTGACAGCTGCGCAGTGCTTAGCCGCTGTGCCACCAGGGAGGCGCTCCTAAATCCTTCAGCTTTTTAAGTGATTTTTTTCTGAACAGAAAAGGGTGCTAGGAAAAAATCTTGTTCCTCTTGAATTTTTTTTAAAGAAGTTCTTGTTTTATAATCTGATGAGCTGCTAGTAAGTTCTCATCAGAAGTTCTTTATAGATATTATACTAAGTCTTCCTGGTCTTCTGTATTGATACATATATACATACTTAGTTAAATGTTTAACAAATGTAAACTATTCACTGAATATTTGCCACCAAGTATTGTTAAATTCATTATCTTGCAGCATATTGCTTTCAAGGTAAAATGTCAGAAACAAACAATATTTACAATTCTCTTAAGGAATGTTATATAATGACACACTAAAGCATAAATTCTTTTGACTTACAATTCTTAAAGGAGTAACAGGAAAAGTGATATAAAATCCTGAGGTTATGGTTAAGCTACATTTTAGAACAATATTGTGTAAAATGACAATAGTCCCATTCAACATCCTGGGTTAGATCTCTTGAGGAGGGACTGAAAATTTATACAGCCAAACTTTAAAATTTATAGATCAAAGCCAGTGAGAAGTACATCTCTTAATATATACAACTCTCAGGTCACAGTTTTGAAGATCTGAAGTATCAAATTGGTTCAGAGTATCACTGAAACTTCTAGAGTATTTTACAATTTCTTTCCTTTGGTGTTCCAATGCCATGCAGTTCTTGTAATGATATTTCTTGAAAACATTATACATTGTATCAAGAAGTTTTCTATTGAGCTAGCTATAACCTTGACTGTCTGCAGAAATCAATGACTGTCATTGATCTCACCTGGGATCTTACTGAGAATTTAAGTGCTTGTGCCATTTCATTTAGGTCCTGGAATTCTGGCTCTGGTCATTCAATCATATACTCTTTTACATTATCAGCTACCATCTGAAGAAGAGATTCTCTGAGATTAACTTCTACACTTTTTTTTTCCTCTAAAATTCTCATAATGGTGTCTTGTGCGAGTCCTGGATTTTCTTCCTCAGCCTTAATAAAGCTGCTCTCACTGTCTGAGCTGCAGACAGATTTACTCATTCTAGCTCATTAAACACAGGATACAAGACTGCAGAGAGGGACATAAAAACCACGGAACTGTCTCAGCTTCATTCGTCATCTCTTCTACTGTCATTCTCATTCAAAGGTCAACGACAACTGAGGCACTGACTTCACTTGCCAGAATTGGAGGACTCTTCAACTTCCCTTGAAAGGTTTTTGAGTGCAGTCAGAGTGGTCCTTTAAAAAGAGACATTTATTCTTTACATTCTGTCTAAAATTCTATTTGGATCCCTAGGATCAAGCTTATATAAGGTCCTATATTACAGGCAAAGATACAATTACACTAAACTACCATCAACCTCTATATTCATTTACTATTTGATAGTTAAAACATGCTGCATTGGTACTGCTCTAAGGAAATCTGTGTTAGCATATAATTGTTTTGAAACAGTAAACTTGAATATAAAAAGAACATGAAAATGTGCTTTGCAGTGAAGAAATCTTTAATACTAACTTTGCAATATTTATATCACATCTCAACTGCTTAATACTATTTTCTCTTGATCCACCCACAAAGACATGATAACTTCTTTATTATCTCTACTCCAGGAATACTTATATAGGGGAAAATAAAAAAGCCAGCAGGAGATATAACAAAATATCAACACTCTTTAATTTCCTTATTTTATGGTTTATTGCCCCTTTATAAAGGGCCAATGCATGTTTTCTTTTAGAAGTTTCATAGGTATAGAATAAAAGATTCTAATTCCATTCTTTTTATCTAACTACAAAAGAATTAATGCTTTTGAAGCTGCCTTAAATGGCCCAGTAAGAGTGAAAATAGGTTTAATATGTTTAAGCAGTATTCACAAGATTGTTGAAATGTTAAGATGATATTTAGTCATGGTACCTGTACCATTAACTTTTCTTTGCAAGGATCCTAAGAAATATATGCACATAAAATGATGGCTGGCAAGTGAACATTCTTTACTATTCTGAGGTTTTGGCTCCAAACCTAAATTTTCTACATTCTTAGGGGATAGGAGAGATATTGACATATACATCAAACATAAAAAGCTACCCATAACTACCTCTAGAGTGGAGGAAAAGCTACAAAACACTATGTAAACTGTAAGAACGGTATGTGCCAAAAAAAAAAAAAAAATCTGAAAGGATCTTTACCTAAAGGATGAACATTTGAGATTTCTATGTGTACTGAATTTTCAATTTTGTAGTTTTCAGCCTGTTGCTGTTTGATTTATAATCATATATCACTTCTATAGAAACAGAATAAAAAATCAGAAGTTTTATTCTATCATAATTAGAAAGTGTTAAAAAATGAAATACTCTTAAAATTACAGTGAAATGAAAATCTACACATTCTACAGATGGAATGTACATTAGTATAATCTTTTGGAAAGCAATGTGACCATATACATACATAAAAGTGCTTATATGCTTAAACCTAGCAATTCTACTTCTGAGACTCAATTACAATTGAACCGCAAAAATATATTTTAGGTAAGAAGGCAGTATATACTAAATGCAAAAAACATTTTTTAATACTTTATGGGTCTAACAATAAGCAAATGAGTACCAAAATTACAGTACAATAAAGTATTAACAACGCTGTGTTATAGGGAGAAAGTTTAAGTAGAAAGAAAAAAAAAAAGCCAGGAGATAAATTCTGTACTGTATAACTTCTTTTGGGAAAAAGTCAGAGTATACACCAAAATGAAGAGTAATTGTTTGGGCTATAAGGATGGGGGTAGTTTTTGACATGCTTTTCTTTAAAGAACAACTACTATCTTTAAAAATCACCTGAGGTCAGTCAATAAAATCTAATTAGAAAAACACTTCACAGGAATAATTTGAAAAACTTGTTAGGAATTTTTATACCTAAGTTTATAAGGAAGATTTTTCTTTTAAGAGAGTTGACTGGTGATTTATTTTTTTATTATTCAACATGCATTCATGAGAAAAAGTTGAAATTAACTAGAAATGGGAATTGAAAAAAAATTGAGGTTGTTCTTAGAATTATGTTACCACTCAATGATCAGTGTTCTCATAATGCGTTCAACTTCTTCTTATGCAAAAGGGAAATAACACCTACACTGAAAGCGTTCCAGGATGGTTAAATGATAACATTATCTAATTATTTTCTACCCTTCTCTGGATCAAACTGAACAGAAAAGGGTGCTAGGAAATGAACAGTGAGATAAGTATACCTATCAACAATCACATTTTGTCTGTTAAGTACATGGACTTCCTATGTGACTGAAAAATGAACGAATTGTCTACAATTAGGATAAATTTTAAACCTATCGGAGCATTTGTTTGCTCTGCTAGCTATTATTCCTAATCCATGGCATCTGTCATTCATTTCTTAATACCAAACAAGGCCAGAATATTTACTAAGCAATAGAGATAACATAAGCAAAATCTTTTTAAGACTATTATTGAAAAAGATTTGTCTGATGAAAAAGAGCAGTTTTATGTTCTTTGACTTTTTTAAAGAAACATTTTCTTTCAAGTAATGTCCAATATACTCGGCAAGTAAAATCACAAAACAGTTTCCACTGTTGTCAATATGCATAAGCTATGCCACCCACTATTACTTTTCCACATTAAATATAGAAAAAGCAGAATCTCATCTTTTCCAATGACTGTCAGAAATTTTTACTCCTGATTAAATAAAAATTCAAATACAATTTTGAAACACTGTAAAACATGACTTTTGTATTATATAACTTCATATTCTTTGATATTCTTATTGTAACACTATGGAAGTTATTCAACTCTAGATATCTTTGTTTTTCTTAATTTAAGGAAACGTTTTACAAGCAACTTACAGATTAATAAAGGGCAGAGGAGCAAATTAAAAATTTAGCAATATTTACCTAAATTGTTAGTGGCAAGGTAGTAGTAAGCATTATAAAAATTTGCAAATCTGGTAAACTCTATACAAAATTATAGAATACGTTACAGAATTTTCAGAACATGCATATCGGTATAATTTGCCAATTTTACTCTATTCTTTAAGTACAAGTAAATATACAATTAATTTTAAATGGAACAAGGGTGGCCAATTCATATTAACCCGAAGTGAAAAGGCATTAGATTTTCTTAAGACTTTCACTAAGAGAAATGCCAAGAGATTAAGGTAGTTAGCAATAGGAACTGAAGAGGAAGAGAGGCCAAAAAAATATGGGAAGGTAATGATAAACCAAAGAAAAAGAAAATAAGAGTAGGATGGAGGACAAGAGTTATTAATAAATAGTAACTATGATAAAGAGCAAAGAAAAAGAATGGGGGCCTCCCTGGTGGCGCAGTGGTTGAGCTGTTGGCAGCTCGCGATGCGAGTTCGACACCCAGCCGGGGAGAATCCCATATGGTGTGGCAGACCTCTCCTGCCTCGCCCGCTGCTCCCCTCAGCAGTGTATTTCTGATCTGCCTATTCTGCTCCCCATTCTGTCTCTGGTGAACCCTCTCACCGTCCCACGCCTCTGGCCTGCACCCCAGCTTGTATGTATAAATAAATAAATCTTTAAAAAAAAAAAGAGAGAAAAAGAAAAAGAATGAAACTAAGTTGCATTAACTGTATTTAGGACAGGTGATAGGAAAGTAACTGAATTTTGTAGCAGTAAGTACACTTAGATAATTTCTGGTTGTTTTTTTTTTCCTTCCAGGAAGGGCATTCTGACTTTTCTTGGTTCCTGGCAATATTCCCTTTTCTCAGGGCAACATGGGTTGTCCTTTACTCCCCGTAACTTAAAATGCTTGATTAAGATGGACATAAAATATCAATACTTATGACAGCTTTTCAAAATTTCCATGTTCATCTGATCTGAGTAGACATTTCTGTTCATTTTTAACAGACTTTCTAAAACTGTTTTTCAAAGTGTTTGCATCTATTAATACTTGTTGCTCCATATCCCTGTCAAAACTTGGTATAGATTTTTTTTTTAAATTTAAGCCACTCTGAGAGATGTATACTGGAACCTCCCTGTGGTTTAAATTTGCATTTCCACATGACTAATGGTATAAAGACCTTTTCATGTTTATTATCCATTTGGAAATCTTCTTTTAAAAAATGCCAGTTCAAGTCTTCTAACTTATAAAAAAAAAGAAAAGAAGAAAAGAAATTCAGTGTAAATTTTTCTTATTCATTTCTGGACTGTCTTTTTAGGTAAAATGTTAAGTTATATCTTCTCAAAGGGCTACATGGTTAATAATGATTAGCTACCCAAATCTTCCTTCACATTTTCATGTAAAATCCTCTGATTTTACCAGAGGATCCTCTGATCCTACCCCTCAGTAAAAAATAAACATCTCCCCCAGATAAAAGAAACTGGCTGAAAACTATAAATTACTGGTCTTTATTCACTTTTTTCAAGAAGTTGTACTTTACTAAGCCATAAGAAAGTACCAAGTACACCTGCTGGCTCAGGTGAATACAGTAAAAACTAACAAATAGAGAATTTTAAAAGCCCTTAACAGCAGGATTATTTTTATTAGAGAACACTAAGAAAATAAAGAGGGTCAGTACTTTTTCTTTGACTTGACCAAATTCAAAAGTGCTGGTTGTACAACACTAAAGTCAGGTATTTACACACACACACCCCAAATATATATACAAATATATATATAAAAGAAATATATATAAAGTGTGTGTGTGTGTGTGTGTGTATATATAAATTACTGCCATGTATGGATTATCATAAATAATTTAGCAATTGACTCTCACTATTAAATGAAGCTAATCAAATTCCTGATCTTAACAAGAGAAAGCTCAAGAGACATAATTATTTTTGTGGGTTAATAAAGTTCAGTTGTAATTCTAAGTACTTGGGTTTGTCTACAACTTACCTGAGAAAATGGCAGAGACCTCCCTACTGTGACAGCTTCCCTCAAAAATTAAAACTCTTGGGGCCTCCCTGGTGGCGCAGTGGTTAAGCGCTGGGCTGTGGGCTGTTGGCAGCTACGACATGAGTTCGACGCCCAGCTGGGGAGATTCCCACATGGTGCGGCAGACCTCTCCTGCCTGGCCCGCTTGCTCCCTTCAGCAGTGTATTTCCGTCCATCAGCCTGTTCTGCTCCCCACTCTGTCTCTGGTGAACCCTCTCGCCGTCCCATGCCTCTGGCCTATACTCCAGCTTGATGCATAAATAAATAAATCTTTAAAAAAAATTAAGACTCTTAAATGTAAAGGAGAAATAAAATTTGATTCCATCTTCTTCCATCCTGTCATATGATGCAATCAGACAAATGAAGAACTGATTCTAATTTCCTAATTTTATTAAACTACTTATACAGAATATACACTAAAAACAACATCTTCAAGAGTTATATTTGCCAATTAAACCAGACTCAAATCATAAGGCTAAGTTTATATGATAATCACTTATAAGGCAGACAATTAAAGTAAGAACCTCTATTATCTGTTAAGATTTTCCAACATTACAGCTGATTAAAAATGGCAAACAGATAATATAGTTTCAAATAAACTTATATTTAAGGCAAAGAAAGGAAAAATAAGCAGAAATTGCTAATAATAGAAAGAAAAAAAACAACCCAAATCAAGTGGACACTGATATACCACAGAGTGGGGGTGGGTATTGCAAAACAGGGGTAAGAATGCATATGGCAATAGAATTTTAAAATAATCTTCAAAGTGAATCTGGGAATCATTTAGGTGATTCCCACAAGAATCTTTTGGTAAGAAACTTTTTTCACACCCCACTTAATTTCAAGTAAAACCTCTTTTCAAAAACTGTTTTCCACATAATTTTTCTCAGGTAGAAATACCTAATTTTCTCAGGTTGAGAATAAATCTTCTGAAAGCATTCAATGGTGCTTCACATATGAATTAATGGGGCTTCATAAGTGGAAAGAACAAAACTGTAAACATTAAATCACAAAATAAAGGCCTGCAGATCCCCACTGTATCTGTAAAATAAACATCTTAAAAGTTAGAATTTGGATTCTTCCTCCCTAATGCATATTTTCTTATGACTCTTCAAGACTTAGATGGCTTACAAAATGTGGACAAAGTCTGTGTGGCCCATAACCACCAAAATTTCAGGGTCTACTAAGGTTGCTTCCTTATGGAAATAAAAAATGTTATGATTACCATAAACTCTGTCCGAGTCAAATACTTTTCAACTTAATTCCTAATTTGATAGTGCCAAAGGAGCCTTCTTGCAAGGTTTTTTGTTTGTTTTTGAGGGGTAGGATGGTAGGCTAGCAGGGAGTATTTCTTTCTTTGTAAGGAGAAATTGTGTTTAGTTAGATCACATGTATTGCAACTGCAGAAGAGTCTAGAAATAATATGATTTAAAAAAAAACAAACAAACCCAGCATCAACAGATGGTTTATCACACTCTTTAAACTATAATTACACAGAAATGCTCAGAGGTCCTCTGATAATACATTACAACATCTTTATTATAAAAATAGTTCAAAAATTCAAATAAAAAGACAACCATTTTCACTTTGCAGCTTTTGGCTTTCAAATAACTTTCACAAACTTCCTCACATTGAACCTCAAGACAATAGGAGATGGTCAGGAAATGAAAAAAACAAACAAACAAAAAACACCAAAAAAAACCCTGTCTTTAAAAATAATTCATTTTGTACTGTCTCAAATCCTATGCAGTGGATTCCAAACAATAAAGCCAGCATACTATCTCAAAATAAAACTATTTCAATACTATTCTGGCATACATGTGCCCTTCCTGTATTTTAAGTTAAAAGAGAATTTTTTAATTTATGAATGACCTCTGAAGTATTTTTCTTCCCCAAGGGTGACTGTCTCACGTCATACTGAATTATGCAATGAGAAATTGAGAAAATTTAAATCATATAATCATCTTCTTAAAACTTTCCTTATAGTGAGCAAACTATTCTAGAATGAATAACAAGGAGGACAAAACAACAGAGCTGTAATTATAAAGCCCTATTGAATTTCTGTCAGTAATCTTTCTAACACCAACTATGAAGATTAAAGGAAAATAATTCAAATATCACAAATTTCTGTTGATAAAAAATCTGTTTCATACTGTATATTTTACTGAAAAAAATTTATGTGCTCAATGTTTTTGCTGATTCCTACAAAGTTGTATTATCTGTACCTTTAGGGAGTTTATGGTCTAAAATAAGCACTAGAGATATTAAGGATATATAAAAAAGGAGAATATTTTGATTTAAGAAGCTCATGATTCAACTAAAAAAAAAAGTATTTCCCAGAAATACATACTTAAAAGGATGGCAGAAGTACTTTCTGGCCAAAAGTTCTGGTTCGTAGGTCAGAAAGACCTGGGTCTGAGTGCTAGCTTACTTTACTAACTAGCAGCTTGACCTGGGATAAGTTACTTCATTTCTCTTGTGTCTCAATTTTCAAATCTGTAAAAATCGGGTAATAATGTTAACCTCTTAAGACTGTGAGAGTGAAATTGAGATAAAGTATATGTGGCCACACATCAATCCTCAAAAAATGTTAGCTAATAATTACCACCACAACGGCCATATTATTATTGTTGAAGAGGTTCTCTTACATAGAACTCCTAGTGCGTGTGTGTTTGTGAAACAAATTAATACACAGAAGTTATTAAAATGAGAACACAGCCTTCTGGGTAGGAAAAAAGAAAAACCTCCATTTCTTCCTAGAGCTTGTCTTAACAAAGGCCACCAGCCAAAGGCAATGGAAGCCCAACTGGTGGTGTCAGAAGTTAAAAAGAAGAGGTAAATTGTTCCAAATATCCTGTCCAATCATCCTAAGGACAGGTGGTACAACAAGGAGGTAATTATGACTTAAAGAGTTGGAATGATGGGAACCCAGGATGTCTCTGAAGCATAATACTCTTAATTTATCACATCTAGGTTATTTTACTTGCCTGCTTGTTTTTGTTTTGGTAGCAGTTGTTAGGGGTGGGTGTGGGATGGAGGAGTACACATACTACAGACTGCCTGCCATCTTTCTCCTTTTAAATAACCTATCAAAATCACACAGCTATTAAGAGTAGAGCCAGGACTGAATCTATTATTTGTCAGGTCCCTGAAGCCAGTACTCAAACACTAACCAATACAATATAATGCTGTTTTCAGCAATCCATGAGCAGGAAGTCAAGTAGCATAAGTCAGATGATTCACTCTGATCTGCAGAGGATAGCTAGCTTAAATTATTTTTAAATATTCAGAGTCTACCAATAAAAACTGACAAGAAAGCAGAATCTCCATAAAGTTGAATCCTAAGAAACATGAGATAAAAAATAGTATAGTGTATGTGGGGGGGAAATAGTATAGTGTAAGTAAGCAAGTTACTTAAGTTTAAGCTAAACCTCAGTTTCTTTTTCTGTAAAACAATGCTTCTTTCACCTCTCAGAATAGGAAGAAAATAAAGCTCTCAAAGTATACAATAATTAGTACTTGGTGATCCTTGATAATCAGTAGCTCCTATCATTACCACTACAATTTGCTATTAATCCTGAATATCAATATAGTAATGCATGTTTAAGTAGTAAAATCATTGAATTTAGGTTCCAGTTCAATTTTCTTCAGTGCTATTGAAGAATCAATCAGGAAAGATTTCCACACTATCTTCCTATTCCTGGCATATGAAAGAAAAAAAAAAAGACTTCGCTGATTATGATTGGTGATAGCATTTGACTTTTTTCCCTCCCATATGTTTGGTTAATTATTCAATCAACTTATTCCAAAGATTCAATTTAAAATGTCACTGATACATTGCTTATTTGGCATATATCACATATTTTACTTTTACACATTAAAATTAACTATTATTAAGAATAACATTTATTGATTTCTTCCTTCTCTATGAATAAACTATCTTTTTTTTTTTTAAGATTTACTTATTTATTCATACAAGAGCTGGGGTGTAGACAGAGGCATGGGGGTGGTGGTGAGAGGATTCACCAGAGACAGAGTGGGGAGCAGAACAGGCAGATTGACTGAAATACACTTCTGAGGGGAACAGTGGGCGAGATAGGTGAGGTTTGCTGCACCATGTGGGGTAGCTCCCTGGCTGGGGATCGAACTTGTGCTGCAGTGGCTGGGGATAGCTATATAGTGCTGAGATTTAACCCCTTGTACCACCAGGGAGGCCCTGAAGAAACTATCTTTAAAAAACCAAATGGGGGGGCCTCCCCGGTGGCGCAGCGGTTGAGCGCTGCGCTGTGGAGCTGTCGGCAGCGGCGACGCGAGTTCGACGCCCGGCCGGGGAGAATCTCACATGGTGCGGCAGACCTCTCCTGCCTCACCCGCTGCTCCCCTCAGCAGTGTACCTCTGATCTGCCTGTTCTGCTCCCCGCTCTGTCTCTGGTGAACCCTCTCACTGCCCCACGCCTCTGGCCTGTACCCCAGCTTGTATGTATAATAAAAAAAAAAAAAAAACAAAACCAAATGGGTTGAGTCGCAGCACTATGAAGCTATCCCTAATCACTGCAGCACAAGTTCAATACGTGGCCATGGGGCTTCCCACATTGTGCAGCAGACCTCTCCTGTCTCACCCACTCTTAACCTCAGCAGTGTATTTCAGTCAATCTGCCTGTTTTGCTCCCCACTCTGTCTCTGGTGAATCCTCTCACACACCTCCTAAGCCTCTGGCCTACACCACAGCTTGTATGAATAAATAAATAAATCTTTAAAAAAAAATCAAAAGGGAAAATTCTGCAAAGGCATATGGAACCTTACTTAAATCTCACCAAAATCTGTTATCTCAGCTTAAGTCGCACTTCGGTAGCACTTCGCTAAGACCCAAAGATTGTATCTACCTATTTCTTTTAAAGATTTGTTTGTTTATGCATACAAAGCTGGTGTGTAGGCCAGAGGGGTGTGGGGGCGGGCGTGGGAGGGGTGAGAGGATTCACCAGAGACAGAGTGGGAGCAGAACAGGCAGATCTACTGAAATACACTGCTGAGGGGAGCAGCGGGCGAGGCAGGAGAGGTCTGCTGAGCCATGTGGAAAGCTCTCTGGCCAGGGATCGAACTCATGCTGCAGTGGCTGCCGACAGCTTCATAGTGCTGCGACTTAACCCAATGCGCCACCAGGGAGACTCCACATCTACCTATTTTTTTTTAAAGATTCATTTTTATTTATTTATGCAGACAAGAACTGGGGTGTAGGTCAGAGAGAGATGCAGGGGGTGAGAGGATTAACCAGACAGAATGGGGGGCAGGACAGGCGGATCTACTGAAATACACTTAAGGGAAGCAGCAGGTGAGACAGGAGAGGTGTGCCGCGCCATATGGGTAAGCTCCCTGGCTGGGGATTGAATTCATGCCGCAGTTGCTGGCAAAAGCTTGATAGGTGCTGAGACTTTAACCCCTGGGCCACCAGGGAGGCCCCCTGTGTCTACGTACTTCTCAAAGATGCAAAGAAACCAATGATATGGAAAAAAAATACATGCTTCACGCATTCCTCTTTACTCAAGGAGAAAACACAAAATGAGAACCTGGCAAGGAATTAAGGTTTGGCTTTACTAAGAAAAATCAGCAAAATAAAATGTTTAAAGAAGGGCAAAGTAGCAAAATACACAAATCTCCAGTTGTAAAATAAATCAATCCTGGGGATGTAATACATAGCATGGTTATTAACTATAGTTAATATACTGAACTATATATTTTAAAGTTATTATGTAGATAATAAAAGGTCTCTTCACAAGGAAAAACTTTGTGACCTTATTAATTTAGACTACTGTGATGTTAATCAGACTACTGTGTGATTACTTCCTAATAAATACAAATATTTAATCATGTACACCTCAAACTAATGTTATATGTCAATTATATCTCAATTGAAAAAAAATACTGTACTATTTGAAAGTTGCTAAGAAAGAAAATATTACAAGTTATCACAAAGGAAAAAAGTTTATAACTATGTGGGGTGATGGATACTAAACTTGCTACAGTAATCATTTTGCAATATATACATTATCACATCAATATAGTGTACAACACCTTAAACTAATGCAGTGTTATAGTCAATTATATCTAAAAAGATCTGGAAAAAATTTTAAGAACGCTTAATTAAAGCAGGAAAAAAAAAACCCCGAAATTGAAATCAACTGAATAATAAGCCCTTAAAAGTCATCTCCATTAAAAAGACAGAAATTAGTTTTACCTAGTAACTTTTCAATCATGAGTAAGATGGCTGGTCCTGGCTAAATACACAAATCAGATCACTGTCCTCGCTCACTTACTCTCAGGGAATATAGAATTCTTCATCTAGAAACCTGATATAGCTTAGTAACTTTTTGATTCCAAAGCACTTGCTTTTTCCACTATATATAATAAATGGAAAATACATCTCATTTATTTCTTATGCACACTTCTAAAAAGAGGTTAGTTTTCATGCTCAAGGTAACGTGTCATACATGGCAGAGATTGCAGTGTTTGGATACATGCCAGTCAGGCTCCAAAGCACTGGGATTCTGAAATTGTAGGCCTTCTCTCTCTCTCTCAAGTCATAGAAAAGTTTCTAGTTTGCCCATTTTTAGGTCCTTTCTGAATAATACCAAGATAATTAAGATTCACAAAAAATTTAAAAAAATCTAATACAAAAGTTAAAATGGAAGAAAATGAAAGGCATCATAGCCAGTTTTCTACGGTTGGAAAAAATTCATAAGCATAATCAATACTAAAGAAGTAAATGCTACAACAAGATCAGTATCAAGAATAATGTGCCTGTGGTAGTCCAAGCCAGACAGGTTCTTCTTGCTTGTGCATATATGTGTATGTAGGTGTTTTTTGCCTATTAAATAACTAAAACGGGTGTTTCTACTACAAATCTATGAAGCCCAAATAAACAAGTAGAGACAAGTATGTGAATAAGTACAAGGTTCTTTTAAGTCATACTCAGGAAAAACAGGGTGAATATATAACTTTCCTTATTCCTTGTTTTACCTTGAATCACTGATTTAGTTAATGTAGTTTATTCCACAGTAGAAGTCAAAGAGCAGCATTAATTATAAGAATGTAGCTTATAAATTTTTATAGGCTTATTATAAGATAGCTCCATACTTATAAAAGTTAAATAGTTCACACCACACTAAGAGTTTATCAGAATGGTAACAGATTATTGCAGAAATTAGGAATGAAGCTTTTAAACATTTTACAATCCAATGTGATTTCAAAAATCTTTTTATCTAGATTATATAAAAGGCATTTATTATGAAGTAAATTCTACATATGAAAACCAAGACCTGTTTTATATAAAGGGCATCCTCGTTTTAATTAATGATTAAAAATACATATCATAGTAAATTCCCTTAGTGGAAGTCAAATGTTAAAAGTAAAATCATGGGGTGAATACACACACACACACACACACACACACACGCACACACGCATACACGAACAGAACACTCATTATCAAAAAAGATAAACTCATGCCATTTGTGACAACACAGATGGCGCTGGAAGGGATTATGCTATGCAAAATAAGCCAGAAGGAGAAAGATAAATACCAGATGGTGTCACTTATATGTGAAATAGAGAAACCAAACAAAGGGTCAAACAAAGGCAAACATTAAAACCAACCCTTGAAGGCTGACCATAGATCTAAGGTATCCAGGGAAGGAACAGGAGGAAGCAGGGGGCGGGGAAGGCAAGCACAATGGACTATAGTAGAGAACTACAGGTGCTTTGGTGGTAGAACTATGGTGACCACACCTGAAGAGAAATCCTATACTGTCAAATAATTAACAAGGATGTAAAACAATGATACTTCATTACTACTACTACTACTACTACTACTACTACTACTACTACTAGTAATATAATGGACCTAAATTAAATAAATATGAATTTAATAGTTTCCCAAAAATAAAATCATTTCAAATATGTGTATATATAATGCTTTAATTTTTACCATCCAAATAATGTTTAACTTTTTAATAACACAAATTACATCTCAGGATCTTTCTTTTTTTGGAAACATGATCTGTGAAATGTATTTAATAATCCTCACCTTTAATGGAAGTAACATAATGTTATCATAATGTTATATAAGTTTCACATGTGCCACCGAAATTCAACATATGTATAAACATCCAATTCTATCCTTTAACTAACCATTAATTGGTCTTAAAGTACAAAAACTCACTTTTGTTTTATTTAGTTCATCTGTTGTTTTTTTTTCTATATGCAATCAAAATTTCTTTTTTTAAGGGATCCCACCAGTCCCCTGTTTAGTCTCCATGGACAAGTCAACATTGGAGTCCTACCTTGTGCTGTTCAATGGCATCTATCCATTGTTGTCTGTGATCTGGATCCTGAGCACGAAGATACCAAACACTATCATTTACACTAATATCAAATCGACATTCATCAAAATCATGAGGCTGTGGAGAAAAAAGTAGAAAAAGAAAACAAAGCTAATTATATTCTTAGAAATGTTATACCCTACAGCAAAAATATGAAAATAGCCATTCTGACTGGAGAGAGACACTATTTTTCACTCAACTTTTTTGAAGATGTCTCAAATAAAAGAGCACAACATGGGCACAGTTACCAAAAGCTAAGTTTCATTTACTATTTTAACAAATGAGTTGACAGATAAACTACAAACATTTAAAAAAAAAAAAACCAGTTAATATTTTTCATCAAATGCTTTTGAGTTAAACTAGTTGAAACACCACCAAAAGAACAACTGAAAAAGGGTCAAAATAAATTTTAGGAAAGACATTTACTACTTTCATTCTACCTCTAGTATTCGAATAAAATTTTTAACATAAATGGCTTCATTTCATTAAGCTTGATAGACAAGGTATTTAATATTTTATCACAAAATAATAGTAACATTTCCTCCTCAGTATTTCAAATTAACTTCTAGGATTTTACATGTCCTTGACAGCCAGCAGCACTTCCAAGGGAGAAAAAAAAATAAGAGCATTACATCAAACTTAGATTAGACAGAAAGAGGAAATTGCCTACATCAAAATGTAAACATTTAGTGAAAATTAAACTTTTTGTTCAATGTATCACATTCTTCTTAAGAATATATTAAGTGAATATTTTGTGTCTTTGTTTCCTCCCAAATAAATGAATTTAAATGTAACAGGATCACTTCTTCCCCTGGACAGAATACAGTAAGTCAATTTTCTCTCCTATGAACAATTTTATCCTTAGAGGAGAAAAAATGGTCTCTGGTCAATGTAATAAAACTTATTTACTAAACAGTACTTCTATTGTATTTTCAGGATTTATTATTTATCATTTTTCCCCTTCAAGAGCATCAATCCTTTATCTCCTTATCAGTTTATTTAGAAAAACAATCAATGTAAGATAATGCTACAATGTTCTTTAGCTTCTGAAACAAATCACTTTTAAGATTAAGACAGCAAATCATGACTCTACAGGCTAAATAATACAAGTTAGACATTTCTGGAATCACTATGTGCAGCATAGTTAGGACTGTGGTGGGAGGTAGAGTGTGCCAAAGAACCAAAAGGAAAAAATTAAGAGAATGCGTATCTTGCATGTAATTGCAAATACAGATATATGTAAAATTTACCATTCATAAATAAAATCAATAACGCCTATACATTTAACTGAAAGTCAAGTATTCAAAAAAATTTTGAGTATGGTTACTGAGAAAAGTTTTTTGAACAGAAAAAAGCACATACACTATCTGAAGAACCAAACATTTTAACTGAGCAGCCAACTATTTTTAGTCCAGAAACTTAAATATCATTCAATCTTATTATACAGCCAGCTACTATTCTTAAAAATGGCTCCCAATTTGTACTGTGTTTGGTATTCTTTTTAAAGTTTTTAAAAAGTAAAGGAAGGTAATACATCTATTTCAAAATTTACTAATTGCACCAGCTAGTAAACATTTTTCCAGCTTTGACATCTTCAGAATTTCCTCACGATCTTCCAATAAACCCAGTGGAAAATTTAAAATATTCCTGAAAATGAAGAACTTGCCAGTAAGCGTCCTCTGGGTGAGTGACTTAATAAAACCTGAAATCAACATACATAAAAAATTTCCAAATTACTAAATCTGCCGAGTATATCAATTATGGTTCTTCCCCCTATGTTTCAAGGTTTGGAAATGTGTACAAAATAAGTTTTTTGATAAAGAGTTATACACAGGAATGAAATAAAATCATAATCTAGATAACTGCAATTAAAGAATCTGAACACTTCACTGAATGTCACACATTTAAATGAGATGCACTATCTCAATATAAATGCTGAAGAGTATTTTTAAAAGTGAAAACTAAAAAGAAAGAAAATGGAGGAATTTCACTCCCTGATTTCAAATTATACTACAGAGCCATAATAATTAAGACAGCATGGTACTGGAACAAAAACAGACAGAAAGACCAATGGAACCGAATAGAATACCCAGAATTAAAGCCACATATCTATGAACAGCTAATCTTTGACAAAGGAGCAAAGAAAATGCAGTGGAAC
>PVIJ01005442.1:0-103597 GCA_004024925.1 Scalopus aquaticus
GATGCCCGGCCGGGGAGAATCCCACATGGTGCGGCAGACCTCTCCTGCCTCGCCCGCTGCTCCCCTCAGCAGTGTATTTCTGATCTGCCTGTTCTGCTCCCCGCTCTGTCTCTGGTGAACCCTCTCGCCGCCCCACGCCTCTGGCCTGTACCCCAGCTTGTATGTATAAAAATAAAAAATAAATCTTTAAAAAAAAAAAAAGAATATCCATGAAATTGGAACCAAACGAGAGAGACACACAGCGAGGGAGGGGGAGGATAAGGGCTCAAAGTGGGGTAGAGAAGAGCGCAAGGGACTATGGTGATGGGTCAGGAGTGAATCGGTGGTGGGCTACCCAAGGGGAATACACAATAATGTAAAATATATAAATAACAATTAAAAAAAGAAAAAAAACTGAAAAACTTAGGGCAGTTTTTACTACAATATGCATTACGTTTTGTTAAAATTCTCTCTGGGTCAAGTTACATTTTGATTAATACAAGACATACCTATATAAGAAAAATGTGAAAATATACTCTCGTGTTCATTCCTTAATTATCAAATTTATTCAATAAAGTGCTTTTACTTAAAAAAAAAAAACCATGAAATTCATACTACTGGTTAACTCACGTTAGAATTAGAAGGCTAAAGGACAGAGATGAAAATTGGGCTTCGCATATGTCCTTTGTACCTTCTAAATTTTGAAATGCATAATGATATTAAATATTTTAATCTTGAAGAAAATCTTTTAGCCCAGAAATTCTAGTTCTGGAAATTAATTCTATAGATGTTTTTACACAAGTTTCCTATGTAGAAAGCTATTCACTGCAGGGACCTCCCTGGTGGCGCGGCCGTTGGGCGCTGCGCTGTGGAGCTGTTGGCAGCAGGTGACGGGAGTTCAATGCCCAGCAGAGGAGATTCCCACATGGCGCAGCAGACCTCTCCTGCCTCACCTGCTGCTCCCCTCAGCAGTGTGTTTCCGTCCATCTGCCTGTTCTGCTCTCTGCTCTGCCTCTGGTGAACGAACCCTCTCGCCGCCCCAGGCCTCTGGCCTGTGCCCCAGCTTGTATGCATGGATAAATAAATCTTTAAAAAAAAAAAAAAAGCTATTCACTGCAGCATTATCCATAATGGAAAAGTTGGAAACATCCTAAATGCTCATTAATAGAAGAGGATGTGAGCCTCCCTGGTGGCACAGCAGTTAAGTGCTTCCTTGTGGAGCTGTTGGCAGTGACAACGCGAGTTCGAGCCCAGCTGGGAGATTCCCACATGGTGTGGCAGAGCTCTCCTGCCTAGCCTTCTGCTCCCCTCAGCAGTGTGTTTCCGTCGATCTGCCTGTTCTGCTCCCCACTCTGTCTCTGGTGAACCGTCTCATGCCTCTGGCTTGTACCCCCATTTGTATGCATAAAGAAATCTTTATTTTTATTTATTTATTTATCTTTTTATACATTCAAGCTGGGGTACAGGCCAGAGGCGTGGGGCGGCGAGAAGGTTCACCAAAGACAGAGTGGGGAGCAGAACAGGCAGATCAGAAATACACTGCTGAGGGGAGCAGTGGGCGAGGCAGGAGAGGTCTGCCACACCATGTGGGATTCTCCCCGGCCGGGAGTGGAACTCGCGTCGCCACTGCCGACAGCTCCACAGCGCAGCGCTTAACCGCTGCGCCACCGGGGAGGCCCATAAAGAAATCTTTAAAAAAAATAGAAGAGGACATAATAGAGTCATACCAAGTTGCATACATTCATTAAAAAAAAAATAAGGAGAAATGAAGTTGGCAGCTCTATATGAACTGATGGGGAATAATCTTAGGCAGTTTTTAATGAAAAAAATGTAGAATAGTCTATAACATGTGCTTATAAGTGTGTAGTTATTTCTGGAAGAATACACAAGAAACTGCTAATATTGGCAGCTGGGGAGGGAGACTGAGCAGCGAGTGGTTGAGAGACCACTCCCCTTTCACTGTATATCCCTTTGTAGCTTTTGAATGTTTTACCACCTGCAAATATTACCTAATCAACAGCACATGATGTTCAAAGATAGGAACTATCTGTATTGTGTTGGAAGTTGCCTTCCTGTGGGATCTGCCTGCTGAGTCACGTTCTGTCTTTAGTGACACATGGACAACACGTTTAACCTCTCTCCTACCAGACTCTCTTGAGACCTTTGAACACTCTGAGTTTTCAGTTTTCTGGCTAAGCTCCCTCAGAGTCCCAAGTTGTTTTAGGAGAGGTCCTTGCTCATTGGAATTTCTTAGAAAAGGCATCACAAAGCTGAGCACTGCTCTTCATGCAAAGTTGTGTCCTCCCTTCAATGCTGCTCTGACCTTCTGCCTTTGAGGTTTCTGCCCTGGAAGGGGGGGAGGTTAGCCAGTGCAAAATGATAGACATACATCATCCTGTGGGGTGGCCCTGCCTCCAGACCACTGAGGCAAGGCTAGCGGGATGCTTTTCCTTTCTTCTGGGAAGGAGCAGTGGCAGCCTGTGTCCTGTCCTAACGGTACCAGAATCTGGGTTCAGAATGGCACTTAGGATCTACTGGGCATCATCAGACAGTACTTTAATAATTGTATAGGTAACAAAATGTTATCTCACTACTGTAAAAATTACTTCGTTAATTTGATTACAAGTGAAGTTAAATGTGTTTTTATGTGCCTATTGATGTTTATAGTTCTTATTATATGAATTATCCATGTTAGTTTGTGATCTTGGATCCTATTTGAATGTTGCTTAGATCTCAGGAGAATGATATAAACTGGCTGCCCAATATTGCTGTCAGAGCTTAGGTTAATCGGGCAGTATTTTGATTATGGATATTGTGTTTTTATAGAAGTAACTGCTTAGCTCTTGCTTCTCCCATGGAGGAGCAGTGCAAAAAAAAGAGTGTCTAAACAACTGCTTGTATATTTAAAAATACAGGCTGCAATTGCCTTCCATTATCTTCCATGAGGCTTATTGAGCCTAAAAGGATTCTGATATGAAATATCAGCATTACAGAAAATGAATCCTCATGTTTAGTAGTAAGTGCTCTCTGTAGTAATCATTATAATTACATTACACAGGTCTGAAAGGCAAAGAAGGATTCTTTCTATTTCTGTGTGTGTGTGTGTGTGTGTGTGTGTGTGTCTCCAGGCTAGGAGGTAAAAGGCATGGATGCAGCCTCTGGCTGGGAGTTGGAATGCCTGGATCCTACTTCTTGTTCAATCTGATGATTGTAGCTTGAAAAGGTCCTGAATATCTTGGGGACATCCCCCTCACCTAACAGATGAGGAAACTAAGATTCTGGGGGCAAAAGGCTCTTAGCTTGGGTTATAAGCTGCTTTTCCATGGAAAACAACTGAGAAGGGAGAAGAATGGGCTAGTGATCTATCTGATTGGTGTACAGAAAAACAATGAACATAACTGCACCATTTGCTTATCCATAAAGGGGTCCACCCAGGTGACTGCTGAAGTTTCTTCTAAGCTCCGATATTCTGTGAATCACTGACAGGAAGGCTAGCCGTGTGTCTGAGGCACAGACTGAGTCCCAGCCTGGATAAGAGATTTCAGACTTTAGTCTCTTGGAGGAACTAGACTGTGGGTGGCTGGATAGAACTACTCACCATTACCACAAAAATAAATGAAAATTCCTGCTAGTTTGATGGCCTACCATCCTCCTAGTGTATGGCCAGCACGTTTAGTTTGCTCACAAACTGCTCTGCAACTCTAAAATCTGGACTCATTAGCAAAAAGAGCTTGTCCAGCAAGCCCATAAAAGTATGGTGTCTCTCCTTCCATGGGCTTCAGTTTTTGCAGGTGCTGATTCACATTCTATCATTGGAGTCACATGCAAACCATCTTTAACCCCTTTCCTCCTAGATGCTCTTGAGACATTTGAATATTCCAAGTCTTCACTTCTCTGGCTAAGCTCCCTTGTTCCTAGGAAATATGTAAAGTGGCAGTCCATGAGTACATGCTCCTAGGGGGTGTGTAAATGACAGCTTTATATCAAACACTGCAGAAGCTTTATATCAAACACTGTTGCACTCTGCAATGAACAACTGAGATGTTCTCTGTATATAGAAAGGTGTTAGAGGGGAAAAATCAGAAATATGAAGGAATATTATATGTTTTCTACTCTCTGGAGGCCTATGTAATACAAGAAAAATAAGGTTTTGTTCTGTGGGCCTCATGGTTGAGCTACAGTCAATGGGAGAAGGTGGCTGGGAAGCAGGGCAGGAATGAACGGAAGGAAGATTCTAGAGTTAAGTCAGCTTCAATATTCCCCAGGACCTGTTCTGTGATAGGGCACGCAGAGAAGGTCACATCTTGAGTGTGGGACCTCCAGTTCAGCACTAATGGCAGGGTCTGAATACAGTGTGGGCTATGCTAAGGTTCATCCTAGACTGACAAAGGTGGTAGCACCTGACTTTGCAACCAGTGAGCACAAAACTGGGCCCCTCCAATACTGTGCTGGCAGATATGGCACATTATTATCTGCAGAGGTGTCAACTTGATCTGCATGCACTTTACACAAACCTGATTCCCCCAAATCCTTCTCTTTTCTATTTCCTTGACTTACACCTCCAATCACCAGTTTTATCAACCCCAGTCCTAAAATACACCTTTCCAGTCCTTTCCATCACAATGACACCACTTCATATAGGTCCTTACTACTATGTGCCTGAACAGCAATATGAACAACAGCAAAACCATAAAAGAATTTGCATTTTAGTGCTTCACCGCACACACACACACACATACACACACACACGTACACATGTATGCACACACACAATCTCATTTAATTTTTACAGCAACTCCATAAGATACATCCTATTAATTCCCTCATCGTATGGAAAAGGAAACTGTGGCTCAGAGAGTTTAAGTGACTTGCTCAGGGCTTCAGAGATCATAAGCCACAGAGCAAGGTGTTAGTATACTTCTATTCCTTAGCAGGAGTATGATCCCAGGCCTCCATCCAAACCTGGTGAATTAGAGTCTCCAGGGAACAGCCTGGAAAGGTGTGTTTTAATGAGAGCAATAGGTGACTCTTGGGCTCAGGCAACTTTTAGCCACTGGATCAGGGGGAAAACCTCAAACGTGACAGGGACTCAGGAGAGCTGATTATCTGCCTCTGCCTATGGGGAATGGAGTAGCTTCATCCTGATGTGGTGAACAATTTAAAAAAATATTACTTTTTCTAACTCACTCTTAGAGGGGACCAGACCTAATCTGACCCAGTCCCTTATGAGGCAGATTGTATTTTCCAAAAATGGGTCTAATAATTCTAGTCCTAAGTGCTTTTCCAGAAACTTGCCACTCTCCATCAAGAGGTCAAATCTATGTCCCCTCACCTGGGTGGACTGTCATGGGTGCCTTGACTGATAGTAACAGTCATTTTACTCTAGCAGTGATACTACGTGGCTTCTGAGGCCAGGTCTTAGCTTCTACCTAGCTTTCCTTCTTAGCACATTTGATTGGAACTCAGCCACTCTGCTGTGAGGAAGCTCAGGCCATATGGAGGAACCGGGTCTCCAGTCCTCAAATCTACCTAAACTCTCAGCCAAGATCCTGCACCTTCTTTTTGTTTGTTTGTTTGTTTTGTTTTTGTTTAGAGAAAGAAAAAGTTTATTAAGGAGAAAAAGAACAGAAATAAAGAGGGCTCTCAGGTTGCGAGAGCCTGCACCATCTTGCCTGCTATCTTGACAGTGGATCCCCTAGTCCTCAATTGACGGCATGTGGAGCAGATAAGCCTTTCCTGCTAAACCCTAGTGCAAATGGCGGATTTAGAAATAAAGTATTTGATGTTTATCGTTTGAAGTCACTATGTTCTGTAGTGGTCTTTCATATGGCAGTAGAAAACCAAAACACCTTCAGATCAAAGATAAGGAAGTTGTCCTCAGAAAAATGAAGTGACCATTTTCTCCTAATGGATTCAAGCACAGTTATCTAAGCTCAGAAAGATAAATAACCTTTAAATTCTCTGAGATGCAAGCTTACCATCAGGCAAATGCCCCAAATCTCATTTACAATGATACCAATAATTTCTTAATTCTTTTTGAATAGCTTCAGTTTGATTTGTCACTTAATGTCTGTTCTAGAAAGCTTTGATATTTCAAGTATAGTATATCCCTTGTTTACAGTGGTCCAGATATATAAATGTTAACATTATCCTGTAAAGACTGGCTCAGGAACAGGGATATCTCCCAGAGAAACAATTTTTTAAAAATATTTCATCACCTTTTAGTTTTACTAAGAGTTGTAATGATCCTTCACATGAGTAACATACCTCTAAGAAGTATAAACAATGAAAACCTATTTATTCTTAAGAGATTCATGTTAAGCCAAACTCAATAGACATTATCTGTTACACTTATATTCCATGTCCTTCAGTTTAGCTGTTGATCTAAGACCATTCCAGAACCTGGAATTCTAGGCTTTGTTCTTCCTCTAGATAAAGTGAAGATTTTAGAAATGTTAGTTAAACTCATGGGGCCCTGTGCCCAAATTTGTAGAACAAGGGGATTTGACCTGCATGCAAAGTATCTTCTTTCCTGAAATATGAATTTTTCTCTCTGCTTTTCCTGTCTCTCAGGTAAATCTGTAGAGCTATAAGAAAGTGCTTTATACAACTCAAGCATTGGTCAACACTAACATCATTACTCAATACAAGACCCAGAGCCAAGTTAGCTCTACTGGAAGGGCCCCTAAATAAAACCCAACAGTGTCCATTTCAGCGAAGATCTGCAGGGCTAGGAGAATGGATGGTGTGAGAGAAAGGAGGTCAGAGGGCACTATCTCTCTGGCCTTCTTGGCCATATAGAGGCAAGTTCTTTACAGTATGAGAACTAGAATAACCAAAACATTTTTTTTAAAAGAACATGAGTTGGAGGACTCATACGATCTCCTTTCAAGACTTACTTTAAAACTGAATTAATCAGGGGCCTCCCTGGTGGTGAAAGGTGTTAAGACTCATCTCTCTGAAGCTATCACCAGCCACTGCAACATGAGTTTGACCTCTGGCCAAGGAGCTGACCCACATGGCACAGCAGACCTCTCCTGTCTTGCCCACTGCTCCCCTCAGCAGTGCATTTCAGTAGATCCACTTGTTCTGCTCCCCAGTCTGACCTGGTGAATCCTCTCACCCCCACACCTGTGGTCTACACACCAGCTCTTGTATGAATAAATAAATAAATCCTAAAAAAATAAAATGGAATTAATCAAGACAATGTTGTATTCGATTCTAATAGTTTTTGAAGAGTAAGAATGAATCAAAAAGCAATAGCTCAAAGTCTTCACAATTCTGGGAAAATTGTGTTCCACCTAAAATGTTATACCCAGCCAAACAGTCAAATAGAGGACAGAATAAGGATATTTTCATTCTTTAAAAATCTCAAAAATACACACACACACACACACACACACACACACACACACACACACACACACACCAAGAAGGAAAAAGGTATAGATTTCAGAACAAATGAGTCAAAATAGAAGAGAGTTGAAGGGAAGTGCCAGGACAAGAGCTGTAAGGCAGGTCTAGAAAACAACCAGTTCATGTTAGATTAGGAAGGACAGAACTACTGGAAGAAAGTTTGCATGGGAGAAAAGAACAATTGGTGTATTGAAGCAGAAACTCCAAAAGATATACAGGCTTATAACAGGTAATATGGAACATTTGGGGGGAAATAGTAATAGAATCAGAAAAAATTAAACAAATGAGGAAAAAACACTAAGGAAATTGTGAACTCCAATAAAAACTATGGTCTTTTATCAAGAAGGAGGCATGAGGTGTATTTCACAACCTAGCAATGAAGGGGGTTTGCATGGTCATAATAATGTAAAGGCTGCTATCATTTTAACTGCCACCCCCCCATCAGTTAAATCTGGAGAACAATAGTGTAGGAAGTAGGGAAACCATATAAAAGAGCTAAATTACTCATCCTATCATAAAAGGATATATGTTTCTATTATTCTTATAAATAATGTTTAAAATGGATTTTAAGATATATTTGTATAAGCTTTTTAAAAAATGTTAAAGTATATAAAATAAACAGAATTGTTGAGTTGGGTCCCCACGACAAAGAAGGATTTGGAAGGAGTGGGAAAGGAGTTTGCTATTCCTTATTAAACTCCGTTGTTAAATACCTCCATTATGGTAGAAGTCACAGTGGGAGCATTTATACCACAAAAATTAATTAAAAACTACAAATCAGGGCTTTTTTTTTCTATCAGAGACCCAGTTTACAGTACACCTCTGGTTCTAATGATTTCTTTTATGGAAATATTATTTTGATAAAAATAAAACTATTTTAAAAATAGAATGATATTGCCCAATGGTTATTAGGGCTTATGGAAGAACACTTTCTCATATACTAGTGGTAAAAATGAAAATTGTTGTATGTTTCTAAAATGCAATTTAACTATATATGTGATAAGTTTAACTATACACATATTATAAATCTTTTTAAAATATACCCTGTGATTCAAATAGACCTCTTGTGAAACTTGGTTTTTAGTATGCCCAGCATCTCTTCCTTTGAGGAAACACCCCTTCCCCATACAATAATAATAATATTGTTTATCTATGTAATTTAAGGGTTGCTGACCCCACTCCAGAAGAGTCAAATATTCAGTCTTGGCTAATCACAGACCTGAAGATCTGGCCTAATGATTGGTTTGGGGATGTACTTGTGACCCTGAGACATTTACTGGAGTTATCAGGAAAGATTCCTCTAGAATTGAGTGTCATGAAGACCACATGAACTTGTAGCTGCCAGTGGCCATCTTTTCTACTTTGTGGGAAAAGAGCCTGCTTGAAAACAAAGCAACAAAGAGGAAAGTGGAGCTGAGAAAAAGAAAGTTAAAGCGTGTAGTGAAATCACTTGCGCACTTCAATCCAGCCATGCCTGAAGCCAATATATTCCTGATTGTTTCAGTGATTATAATAATAATTTCCTTTTCATTTAAACTAGTTTGATTTGGGTTTCTGATATTATCAGACCCAAAGGCTCTGATATAGGAAACATTATGAATTGACCCAATGATTTAATTAAGGATGTTCATCAACATATTGAACAAAATGTCAGAAAACTGAATATAGGTTCAACAGTTTGAGACTATTAAATTTTAGTGTATGCAGTCTATGGATAGAATAATTAATGACATGGGAAAATGTCCGTAATTTATTTTGAAATTCAAAAAGCGTACGTTCAATGAAATGTATTAAACAGTCTTATTTTGGACATGCATTTCAATCTATCTGTATAGATAAAAACATTGAGTACTAGCAAAACTAGCAACTTTATTTTCTTCTTTTTATGAACAGTATATGTACTTCAATGAACATGTATTATTTCACTGTAGGGAAAACATGAAAATTATGATCTTAACTCTTATATGGGAGTTAGTTTAGAGAAATGTGAAAATATTTTAAACTGTGTTGTTCAAAGACCCCAATATTAAGGAACACATTAGAAATTCCTCAGAGTATAGGGCTACATAAATAATTTGTCTTGACAAACTGGCATGGCTCTCTTTATCAGCTAATGAGAGCTATCTAACCACATTTTTCTTTTTTTCCTGGGCTGCCAAGAAAACGAGTTATATTTAGTGCTAAAGGACAACAAAGTTTTCTAGCTGATAACAACAAATCCCACAGCTTCACAGTTTGTCCTGCTGACTTCCAAATCTCTGTTTTCTACTTAACACTCTCCTAAATTTCTGACCACTCAAACTTCTTAGTGTGGCAGGCAAAACTTCACAATGTGATTACAAGCAAATCCTCTTGCCTCCTCTTTAAACAGGAACCCTTTTTGCTGGTCACAGATTTTCTCATTCTTTCCCAAATGCACCTGGTTTAAGCACTTTAGAAAACTTCTTATAAAGAGCTTTATTGAAGTATAATTTACACGGCAAAAAGTTCACTCACTCTGAGTATACCCAAGAGCTTGTGAGCATGCTGCTGTAGCCCTCCTTTCCCAAATAGTGATCTCCTGTTCTTTTTCAGGACCCAGATGATGTCACTTCCTCTGTGATGTCACACCCACCCAACCTAGACAGACTACACGTTTCCCTTCTGTAGAAGTTTCAATTTGCCCTATTAGAGCACTTAGCATATTGCATTGCCATTGCTTGTTGGTGTTATGCTGTGTCCACTAGATGGCAAGATCCAAGAGGGCAGGGTGTAGATCTGGAGTCTTTCCATCCCCATGTGTCTTCTAGAACATGCATCACTGCCCAAAGCTGCCCAGAGGTAGTTGTTTATCTCTAGCATAGAGGAACTTCAGGCCACCATAACCAGGGGAGCTCTACAGAGAACCAAGCAGATAACTTGTGCTTGAGTTTGCCAGAATGCCTAAACCAAGGTCCACACTGCCCATGAACTCTAGTTCCAGACACAGGGTCGTAAGAGTTCAACTGCAGCAAAAAGTGTGGATGGAAGACTGAAATAGAATAGCTCCTAAGGAACATCAACACACCAACAATACACTGTTTTACTGGATCTAGAGCACCATTCATTGTAAGACACATCCCAATCTCCACTGAGTACGGTAAGTCCTTTATTGTATACCTCAAGGGAAAAGAAGGAGAAAGACAGGGCAAGATGGAACACTTTAAAAACCCTAAACTTCGACAAAGTTCGTAAAGTGTTCACCATGTCTCTACCCCACCCTGAGAATTAAAAAAAAAAAAAGGCACTAAGCAATAAAGTAAATACAAAGTGGTCTAACAAAGTTCTGATATTACCTGTGAGGACTACTTTATGTCTTTTGGAAAATAACAGTTATCAGTGTTTTTCCAGACAGAAATAACATTGGGGGAAAGTGCTGTCTTGCCAGTGCCATGGGCATGTATTACTGTGCCTACAGTAGGTCATCTGGCACTGGAGCACGTGAAGGACGGGGCAGTGATTTCATTTACACAGAGCAGCTCCATTCCCCTCCACCACTAAGCAGCTGTGAACTGGTAGCCAAGAGCTCCTGCTTCTGCTTGGCAAGTGCTTACTACATTTCTAGAAATACAGAATAACTAGACCAGAGGGTCTCAAACTAGAGGAGAGTGCATCCGAACCAACTGGAGGTCTTATTAAAATACAGATTGCTGGGCCCCATCCCAGAGTTTCTGACACAGTGGAAATTAGCATTTCTAGCAAGTTCCCAGATGTTGCTGGCTCAGGGACCACATTTAGAACCACTGACCTAGTCTAAATCACCCATTTTATGGAGAAGAAACCAGAGAATCTAGAAGGGAAAGGGCTTGCCAAAAATAACAAATACTGAGATTATGGTAAAGCTCGGTCTAGAACTACATCCCTTCTCATTCTGTTAAATCAGGTGGCCTTCCCTCAGTAGCTACATGAGGTGCCAACCCTGAGAGGAGCCATAAAAAGTCTGGTAAACATTCTGTACCTACAAATTCTAAGCTTTATATTTAAACTTAAACACAGTTGCTGATCATGATGTGAGACTCCTCGGGTGGTTAGGTTTACTAGTAAAACAAATCCATGCAATCTAAGCTACTATTTCTGTTTTCTTTAAAACTTCATTATTCCTTTTCTCTGTCCTTTTTCTTTGTCTATATCTTTCAGAGCAATTTGCAGTAAGATTTCCCCAAAGGCTAATATGTTTACAAGTTCTCTTTTGTCTCAAGTCCAAGTGTCTCCTTCACATTTTCCAGTAAAACTCCATCCTGCGACTGCCCCATCCATTATCACAGAAGCAGAAGGAAGACAAGTAAGACTAGGAATATCAGGGCACACGGCCTTGCAACATAAAGCACTACAAAGAGCTCTCAGTGGAAATTCACAGCAACTAGGTGAAAAAACATATATAATCAAAGGCAGGCTTTTTGGAAAAATGACCATTTTTTAGTGAAGATTTTTTTCCAGGTGTCTGCAACATGCAAAGTAGCATGCCTCGCTGGTTATTGGGGTCTGCCAGTGTTGGCCTTTCCTTTTTGTCTGAGTTTTATTCTGCTTAACTGTGCCATTATCGGTCCTGGTCCCATTCCTGAGTACCTTATAATACACATCCTGTTCGTTGTTCAGGGGCTCAATAAATGTTTGTTGAATTCAGCTGCATTTAAGTCTGGTTGGATCCTGCTGATAACTCTTAGGAACCTCCTATTCTTCCCATTACTTTGTAGCCAGAAGGGGCTACATCTTTTCCAAACCAAAATCTGGCAACTTTATCCCAGTGTCTGAGTACATCGCCTCCTCTATCCAGCATCCCCAAACTAAAGCAATTAGGAGTAACCCACTTTGGGAGAAAGCAGGATGAAACACAATTGAGCTATCTGGCATGGAAAGCAACCTGTCCCTGGGGGTGAAGGGAGAGGATTCCAAGACTTAAAACCCCGTGAACAGTGATGTGGGAGGATGGCAGCGATACAGGGAATAAGAAATAAAACTTTGTCGGGACAGTTATATCAGAAATTGAAGAAGGAAGAGAACAAAAAAGAAAAACTTAGGAAAAGACGAGCAAAGAGACCACTTGGGAGATCTTTGAGCCAACAAGGGGAAAGGCCAGGCGAAGGCGGTAACACCACGAACTGGGGGAGAGTGATCGAGCTGGGATTCAGAGGCCCTTAAAAACCGCAGCTTCAAACTGGAATTGAAAGAGTGAAGAGTGAAAGAACTATATTTATTTAGGACCATGAAAATGGGAATAAGCAACTGTAAACAAATGTCAGAAAAATTGGATTAGCAAAGGTGGCCTGGAAGATAGAGGAACTGGCATTGACTATAAGCCAATTCTGGCGAATCTCTGTTACATTAAATGGAATGAAGACAAACTTCCTGCCACCTTTCTTCACTTGGTTTTCCTCTCAAGATCTTCATACTCTTCAGCTAGCAGTATCTGTATTCTAACCCAGTGTTTCTCAGACTTCAAAGTGCACACAACCCCCACCATAGACTTAACTAAAACAGAAATTTCAAGGTCAAGGCGCCCTGAGATTTCGTAGCTCTGCCTGAGGTTCCTCATTTGCACTTTTAACAAACTTGGATAATGCTGATGCGTGGATCACACTTGAATAGCAGGATTTACATAACCAGCCTAATTCAGAGGGGACTTCTGAGCATGGAAGGACACAGGAGGTGTCGTCCTCTTCAGAGGACACTGTCACTTCACTGTCTGAAATGACTGCAGGGTAAAAACCACATCATGCTCTCCAAACCTGGTATCTTGTCCGCATGCTCCCCATCTGCAGGCCCTTTAGCTACTCACACGTTTTCTCTAGGTTCTTGGCTCTGGAAGCAATTATATTAACAGGCCTCTGGAACAGGTCCCCCACCTCCAAACCCCTAAGCATTTAAGAACTGCTCAGGGTTCAATAGAGACAAGCCCTTGGTTGGCTTCATTTATTCATGCTTTGGTCTGGGACAAGCAAATGGGGAGCGTTCCTGAGAGCACAAGAGTCTCTCTACACTTGCTGAAGCAAGCCATACTCAGGATTTTCGGCAAATAGCTCCCTAGCAGAGAGCTTTCTGCTGTATTTCATCTAACACATTTCAGCAGAGATCTGAATGCAAAATTGTCTAAGTATGAGAGCTGGAACCAGACAAACATCTCTTATAGGGCCACTGCCTGAGAGCCAGACAAAGAAAAGCAATTATAGTATAAGAACTGAGTCTTTCACACATGGGATTTAGAGGTTTCATACAGCTTTGAGGGACATTTCATTTTGCAAACTGCTACCTCCTCCAACTCACAGTGTGTTTTAAGTTGTGAAAGGAACCTAGTAAATTCAGTGAGGAATCCCTTGTCCAGACCTGGGCTATCTGGTCTTGTGACATCCACTAATGATGTCTCAGTCAAGGAACATATGAAGGAACTTCCCCTTGAGAGAGTGTTGTTTATTTACAATATTTTTTGTTTTTTCTTTTCTTTTCTTATCACTAACACTTATTTTATTTTTAAAAAAGATTTATTTATTTATTTATGCATACAAGAACTGGGTTGTAGGCCAGAGGTGCAGGGAGTTAAGAGGATTCACCAGAGACAGAGTGGGGAGCAGAACCGGTGGATCTACTGAAGTACACTGCTGAGGAGAGCAGCAGGCAAGGCAGGAGAGGTCTGCATGCCATGTGGGAAGCTCCCTGGCCAGGGATCAAACTCGTGCTGCAGTGGCTGCGGATAGCTTCATAGTGCTGACCCATTGCACCATCAGGGAGGCCCACTAACACTTATTTTAATACTGAGTGGTCTTTATTTTTTTCTAATGGGTTATTAGAGGGGTTGAATACGTTGAAGGAAGTAAAGAGTCCCATGTAACAGAGCTGATGGCAAGAGATCATGCATGAATCATGGGTGTGTATGTGTGTGTGTGGTGTGTGTATCCAGAATTCAAGTTAATTCAAGGCCATACATGTGACTGAGCTGCTGTCAAGGCCAGACATTACGCTGGTGGGGTGGAGAGCTCCCAAAGTAAAAAGGAACACTTCTAGGTACAAAAACAATCTTTCACATCTTTCTAGTGATTTATGGCAAAAACTAATTTCAAAACAATTTTACACTCTTTATCTCACTTTATTTTTATAATTACCTTACAGAGTAGGCAAAAGAGAATTAATCCCAATGTTCTATATATAAAATGGGATTCCATAGCTAAATGTGTCCAAGCCTAGACCTTACCTTTCATTATTTAGATTTTTTAAAGATTTATTTTTATTTATGCATGTATACAAGAACTGGGGTATAGGCCATAGGTGTGGGGGGAGGGGAGGTTGGGTGAGAGGATTCACCAGAGACAGAGTGGGGAGCAGAACAGGCAGATTTACTGAAATACGCTGCTCAAGGGGAGCAGTGGGTGAGACAGGAGAGGTCCGTGGCGCCTTATGTGGGTAGCTCCCTGTCGGGGGATCTGGGATTAAACTCGGGCCGCAGTGGTGATAGCATTGACACTTAACCCCTTTAGCCACCAGGGAGGCCCTCACTATTTAGATTTTGCCATTAGCTTTTAATTATCAAGTTTGTGATGTCTATTGTATTGTTTCATGGTGAAACTCCTCTGCTTGAAATCCTTAGGATTTAAGAAGCTCCTGGGCACTAAGTATCGCAAAGCCCGTGGCGCAATTTAGCTTTCTATGTGGCTTTTTCTACATTTGTTCCCCCTTATCCTCTGGCTTATACACATTTCTGCCCATATTTCTCCCTGCTCTGTGTCTTGAGAGGCCCACCTACCACTGTATCATTACCTAATCACCTTCTCACAGTTGAGTTTGGTCAATGAAAGGACCTAGCAGCCAAAGGATAGCGACCAGGAGAGGTAAGGGGTTTCCTTCTGGCTCCACTGACTGTGCTTCCTAGAGCATGACCCAGCTCTCATTGCGAAACTGTATTACTATTTCCTCCCCTCTCTCCCTGGGGGAACAACTTCCCACTCTCTAAACTCTGGGTCTTTCACCTCTCCTTGTTGCGCTATTAATCCCACTCACACCTCTGCAAGGAATGTCTTCATTGAAATCTCTTGAGCTGCCTCAGTTAGACTCTGTTTCCCTGGGAATCCTGAACCATATACAGCTCTCCCCCATATAGATCTAACCTGTAAAAGGAAATTTAATGCCACGAGGAACCTGGCATGAATGAACCTGAAACATCCACAGTCGCGGATGCATTGATTTTTTTCTTTTAATAATTAATATTTGTTTTGCCAGTATTTTTTGCCACAACTCTACCTTTGGCCTTATTTATCCCTGGCCTGAACTTTTTGTGACGGTCTCCTAAGTGGACTCGTGTCCCTAAAGCCTGCCATCTCCAGTCAATTCTATTCATAGCCTGCTACTGGATTAAATTTCCCAACGCCCAATTCTGATCCTATCATTACTTCGAGGACTCCCAGGGGCCTGCAGCATAAAGTTCGAACCCTCTAGCCTAGCACACAGGACTCTCGGCAGCGTGCCCAGCTTCAGCTATACCTCCGCCATTGGTGTCTGTGCTCTCATTCTCCACCACACACCAAAATGTATGGCCTTCATTTTATTTATACTGTTCCCTTAGCCTCACTGTGCAACTACTCACAGACTTTAAGGTCCAGCTCAACTGTCGCCTCCTGTCTGAAGAGTTTCCGTTTCCTTAGATAAATGACTTTTATTCTCTTCTAAATTCTCATGGGTCTTGTTGCATCTCTTTCCTATGACACTTTTCATTTTGAACCTCCCAGTGTAGTTATCTGTGCCCACTCTACTCCACACTCTAAGCATCTTGCCCCCTCAGATGCTGTCCAGTTTATGTTGTATCTAACGACAAGCACTGGACCCAGCACAGAGTAGGTATCAGCGAGCATGTGTGGGATGAATGAATATATGAATGGATTCAATTTAACATCTCTTCAGCACCTGACACAATGTCTACAATAGGGTTAGGCTTTGAGGTTAAATTTGAAATATTTGAATGTCAATGAAACAAGCTGCACATTGTATCTAAATATAATATATGAGATGCTGCATGTAAGCCTACATATTTGTGTATTTTGTATGATTAGGATGAAAACATATTATTTTACCATATACCATTTTACAAAGGTCTCTCTTTGGGGAAAGTGGTATCACATACATAAGCGCCTTAAAAAACAAAACACCAAACACTAAATATACTAATGTTGACTGAGGTCCTAGAGGAGGTTTCTGAAGGGCAACTGGATCCATGTAGCTTTGAAATATTCTACTTCTTTCTCATTTCCTATCAGTCATTCCCATCCTCTCCTTGCATCCAATTTTGTTTAATGAGGCTACTGCAATGTATTTATTTTGGGGTGATTGAATTTAGAAAGACATTCATCTAACATGAAATTGCTGCCACAAGCTGAATGGCTGAATCATAACAGGGATGATGGCATTAATCTGAAGACAGCTGTTTCTTATCATTTATAACACCCCCCCCCAAAAAAAAAAAGCAGCTCAGGTCAAGCAGAAGTTTTTGCCTCAGCTGCAGGAGGTGAATGAGAGGATCTGAAGCAGAAGTACTCTGGGCAAATTGAAGTAGATAAAGAGGAAGGAGAAATGTCCTGTGAGGGACTGTGTCTTTGGTTTTCGAACTATGTCTAGATGAGTGTTGCTTTTGACTCTGGGATGATAAGATGCTCAAGAAATTCCAGTTATAAGGTGCAGAAGCACCCGTGTGTACCATTTCAGAAGTGTTTACAAATCTGTTGTCAGTAGGTGCAGCCATTACAGAACAATAACAACACTGGCTCACCCTGGTATGGGTACATTATAGTTTACAACATGCTTTCACATTCACCACCTCAGGCAGGTTAAGCTGGTGTGCTGGAGCAGCCGCCCACGCGCCCAGAGTGCAGAGACATGCCAAATACAGTTTCCGGGAAGCGGGGGAACCCCTCCCCAAAGAAATCTCCAAGGACATTTGCTTGCTGTAGATGCCCAACACCCACCATGAAGACATCACTTCTTTGAACTCAGACATATTCACTGTTAAAGCAAAAATGTCCCTGGGAATAAGCTTATTGCCAACTCTGTAACACATTTACACCCGAGATGAATGCTATCTCAGCACCTTCTCAGCAGAACAGCTGGCTGAGGTTTTTGAGCAGGTCATGAATGTAGCAGGAGAGTTAAAGGAGGTTAGGGGCCTAGCAAATAGATACTGCTGACACTCTTCACTTGTTATAGCTTTTGAGGTAATAGGAAATAAGGAAAGGGGTGTTAACTTCAGCAAAGGACCTTAATATAGCTAAGAGCTACAGAATAATTGGCCACCTACAACTATATACCTACCAACAATAACAAAATACTATAAGAATTCAAGTTTTTAAAGCCCTCAGTTTGAACCACGGTGCATCTTAATAGAAAACAACACGCATTCATTCATTTATCCATCTGTTTACTTATTCATTCTGCAGCCCATAAGTTGAACAACTAGAACTTATGGGGTATCATGAAAACACTATTTTTAATCTCCTACTTTAAACTTATTGGGGTAGGGTGAGGTCTTCTGCCACTAGATATAAACTAAAGCATGTCCCTGTATTTTGGGGGTCACTCCTAAGAAATCAGAAATCCTACCTTCACTTTATATTGTCCATTCACATTACATTGTCCATTCAACATATTAAAATAGCCACATCCATGTAGTAATAAAACTTCTAACCTCATTCAGGCGGTTTTCAACAGGTCAGAAAAGGTACAAATCTTCTTTCCTTCTTCATACTCCGTGTTCGCTAAATGGCATTTGCAGCCAACCCCTCCTGGAAAAAGGGAGGAGAAAGAAGAGTTTATTTGATTGGGATCCTGGTAAGATGTCACACTCTCTAGACCTAGCTGTTGTCTAAAATTGACTTTCTCTTACTGAATTCCTCTGAGACCAGCCACTCTTTCACCCCCAACCTTGGTGGTCTCTCATGTGAGGATCCTTGAACCTGAGCGAAAACATTCTGTTCAGGCAGAGGTTTCTGCTCCAAGTCCTAGAAATCACTGCAGCCCTCATCAGCTTCCTTTAATTCTATTAAATGGATTTGAGGTGGTTCCCACACTGGCACCCCCCTGCATGGCCCCATATCTGCTGCTTGGAGTATTTTTTGCTGGAACAAATTCTGGGAGTGCTGGCCAATCTGGAAGCAGCAACGACTCTCCTGTGCTGTCAAAGCATTAACCAGCCCTGCTGGAAATTTTTTCCCATAAATTTCTGGGGTAGGAGTCAGACCCAGTCCCTGGGGTTCCAGATGGCAGGAGACACAGCTCAAGCTCTGAGAGGTCCTCTGAGAGGAGAGGTGAGGTGAAGTGGGCTTAGCCCCTGGGGTCAGGAGTGGCACTTAGCTCACTCTCTGCTCCCTCCAAGGACACGTAGGGTAAATGTAAGTTATCAGATTTTTCCCGCCCTGCCACCATCAGCGTCTATGATCTGCATCTGTGGTCTTACATATGTGCCTGATGGCAGCACCTGGTGCATTGCGTAGGCGTGTGTGAGTGGGCGCACCTGAGGCGAGAGACTGAGCATGTAAGCGTGGCAGCAGAGGCATGGGGCTGCAGAGGACCGTGTGGCAGAGTGCAGTAGAGACCAGCCAAGAGACCACGAGACGACGCCAGAGAGCCCAGAAAAAGATTCGCAGGGGGCTGGGAGGCCAGAGAGCCCAGAAAAAGATTCGCTGGTTATCTCACTACAAATGCTGTAGAAAGATCATTAAAAGCCTGAAAAAGCCACCGAGGGATCCAGGACTCCTCCTTTTCCCGTCTGCCCAGATTGTAGAAAACCTGCTCTGTGCCTTGCTGGCGCTACAGACACCTCTTCAAAAGCCTTTAACAATGACATCTTTTGATCCTCGATGGGAAAGAGGTTAAGTGTCATTTAACCACTTTTCTGCTAAATCCTTTTTTAAGCTCTGAGAGGTCCATGCCACAACTTCAGGAGTCTGACAGCTTTTGCATCCTGCTTCTATGCGGACTTCTTGTCTACCATGCTGTCACAATTCATTTGCACAGCAATTATTGAGGGTCTACCTTTTCTATCCTCTTCTCCTTTCTCTTCCACATTTCTTCTATTCATCACCCTCCTGCAAACTAATGTTTTAATACAGAATCCATCATGCCCTCTTCTTTTTCCCACCGCACAAATTTCCAGCTATACTGTAGATACATGTGAGGAAATGTTTTTACTTTCTGTCCCAAAATGGATGACAAGCAAACTGAGAAAAAAAATAAAGACTACAATTAATCGTGAAAATCTTGGATTTCAAGCGTTCTTACAAGCACAGCCTTTTTTTTTAATCAAAGCATATAATGTTGTCTATTTTGATTTTGCTTCTTCAAAGTGTTATCATAAACAAACTCTTTAAAATGTTATAGTCAAGAGGACTCAGCTAGTAGGAAACAAGCTGAGGATAAACAGGGGCCAGTGAGGAATCTAATTATTGCAAAAAAAAACAACACACCTGTGCCCATAAATCCAGCCGCATGAATGGGATGAAATAAAAACAAGAGTTGAAAGGAATACCAAGTACTCTAACATTGTTCCATTCACCAGGTGTAACATCAAACAGGATTTCCGAATGATCCCATAACAGTTGTCTACTTTGCTAAGTTCTTGAATCCTTACCCCCAATTGTTTCTTTTTCAATAGTTATGATGATCAATAACTAACATCTCCTTAGGGTTTTCTCTGTGCCAGACTCTGAACCAAGTTATTTATGGTATGACTTATTTATGGTATGTGTTATTTAATTCTCACAACAGACCTGTGAGGAAGGTAGCATTCATACCCACTTTACAAACGCAGAAATAAGCCGCTAGCCCTACACTGTGTGCCCAGTGGCGGCTAGCTAGTCCTGCTCTCAGCAAAACAGGATCACAGCTCCTTCCACTGTACAGGATGCTCTGACTTGGAGGCAGATTAAAGTGAGTGTTTCACTCTGAATTTTGCCGATTTGTTAGAATTGAGAGAAAAGGAATTTTAGCTTCATCCGGAAGCCTTTGATTTTTTTTTTAAAGAGTTTTTTAAAGAGAGATGGTGGCCATTTGATGGGTTTTTGTGTTAGTGAAACCTCCAGCAATCACAGTGGCCCTCTGTTATGAGTACAGCCGATGTGCAGCTGCCCAGCCACCTCGTATCTTCTGTTGACGAATTTATCACTGCACCAATCCCAGGTTGTTGGAGGGGAGTGAAGGAGAAAGGATCTGGGAATACAGAGTTGTTTTTTTTTTTTCTCCTTATTAATTCAGTGTCAAATAGCACCTACAAAAAGCAGTAGGTAGTAAGGTACTAAGTATAGGTAGCATAGTAGGTAGTAGGTAGGTAGTGTAGCTAGGTAGGTAGTGAGCATCTTCATTACATCAAACTAATCTGCAAAACAATATGGGGGAGTCCCCACCTATGCGCCTAGATCTCTTTGGAGTAGTTTCTCAGTAACTTTTGCTTCTCCCCATCTCTACAGGAATAAGCCCTCCCTTTCTTCCCCTCTACCATCTTTTTGTTCTGCCAACAAATATTAGGTGAGTGCCTACTATGTGCCAGGCACTGGGTTAAGTGCAAGGAAATAACAGGGATTAAGGCTTGGTCCCTGCCCTAAAGGATCTTCTGGTCTTATGGTAAATCAGACAAATAGGCAAATGATTCCAACACTGGGTTGTGAATACCACATAGCGAGAGGGGACAGGTACAAGAGGGATACATGGCACAGAGGAGGAGAAATCAGGAAAAGTTTGTATGAAAACGAAAACTTTTCCAGTCTTTCCTGTTTGGAATATATTTCATGCCCTCTCCTATCCAATTCTAATCCACTTTGTCTCTGTTGCAGAACCTTGTGGCATTTTGACTTGTATTAGTCACCTTGGGCTGGGTTTATCTCCTCCATTCCTTTCATTATAGTCCACTCCACATGAGCACTGTGTTAGCTATGTTGTGGGAAAGAGGAAAATGCCAAAGCTAATCCCAGGACTAGTTCTATGGAAAACATGCAGGAGGGAAACTCTGACAAAAGAAGACAAACAAAGTATAATGGAAGAGAACGGGAGGATCAATGACGTCCCACTGGAGGAGCCAAACGTCATGGAACAGTTTAGAGGAAAAGGTGTTGGGGATGAACAAGATCTCTCTGGTCAAAAATGAGAAAGGCAGACATGCTACGCTTTGTAATAGATTCTGGGAAAGCAGGCAGATGGGGAGAAAATGAAGATAGCATGTTTGATGGAACTGTAGACAACCAATGAGGCTAGCATATGTGATAGATAGTAGAGAAGAGAAGTATGATTAGAAGAAAAAAACAACCTGGAAAGGTAAATTTGGACCAATCTGTGGGGGCTTTAAATAATAGTGAGATATTTTCACTTAATGTGTATGCAATGGGAAGTCATTTGTGTGGAGAGTTATGTGACCAAAGTTGTTTCATATGGATTGTGGCTTAGGAAAGCTAAGTGATAGGGAGACCAGTTAGAGGGGGGTTGTAATAGTCTAGGTGGGAGGGACTATCGGTGTTGGTGAGAAGTGGCAGTGAGATGGAGAACTGCCATTTTCAAGTCAGGGACTGAGTGTGCCTCAGTTGCATCCCTATAATGTCTGGCACTTCTCCCTGCCCTGAGTAAGTTTCATAAGTCTTCCCGAAGTCTGTTTTCCTGAAATTGAACTGTATTAAAGAGTCTATTAGAAAGCAGGATTTATGTCTTGCAGGTGTTTTGTCCTTGTTTTATTCCTGTCAACTAAGTCATCCAATTCCAAGTCATAGAAGGTGCCTGCCCAAGGCTGTCATTATCTGGCATTTATGTGGCACCTCAGAGCATTGGTACCTCATTTGCACTTCTTAATTAGCTCATGCACTATTTTAATTGGTTTAGAGTTGTCTGTGTGGACAGACCTGGTTTATTTTCTGGAGTCAGCTGGGGCTGCCCCACCCTATCTTGCCAGCTCAGGCATCTGGAATATCCCTAAATGAGCCTGCTGAGCTTCAAAACATGTAAGGAATGGGCTCTGGTGGGGAGTGCTAAAGACCCAAGGGCTGTTGGGACCTAGAAGAGGGCAACTTCCCAGTAAACTAGCAGTTACTTTAGGCAGGAATTTCTAGGAAAGGGGGAAAGAAGGCTCAGCAATGGCAAACTGTAGGGACCACTGATAGTGTGACTCTAGAATTCCAAATGAGGTATAATATTTCAATCAGTGGGGATCTATTAAAAATTGCTAAAATGATCCATTAAAATGAATAAGATGACCTATCTAGAAATCAACCCAACTCAAGAGATGGCTTAGAATTATGGAATTAATTAGGCTCTGTGCCTCCCAAATCCAATGAAGGGGTCAGATTGGACTGAAGTCAAGACCTCAATTTAATGAAAGGGAAAAAAGACCAATTTTATTAGCATTTACTATGTGCCAGACTTTATTTTTTAAGCACTGTAGTTATATTAACATATTTAATCTCCACAACAACCCTCTGAAGTGAGTTCTATTATTCTCATAAATGATGAAACACACAGAGAGGAAGCCTTGCTGGGGTTGCACAGTAGGCAGGGCTTGGAAGCTGACTCTGAATTCTGACAGTGACTCTAAATGACTGAACACAACACTCCTTCTTCTTGCTTGTCTTTTCCTTCTCATCACTGTGACCAGGACTGGAGGACCAAAGAGGCCTAGATCAAAATACCTCCTTAGAGACATGAATGTACTGAGAGTCAGCATGGTACAATGGGAAAAGCTTGAGTTTTGCATCCAAACAGACCCACCCTAGAACCACATTTCCATCATATGTTAGTGAGTGACCCTGAGTAAGTCACTTACCCTCTAATGGTTATCGGTTTCTTGAGTGTAGGAGGAGACAATACAATCTTCAAGTTTGTTATGACAAAATAAGGTATCTAGCCCCAAACCTGGCCAATAAGAGTCATTATCATAAAAGGGGGGGGTTGTATGAAATCTGTGGAGCCAGGAAGCAACAAGAGTGTATCCTTGTGTATCCAGCAGTGGTTAGAGAAAAGAGTGTTTTGATTCTAGAAAAACTGAGAGAGGCCACTCAGCATTTCTCTATAGCTTGGTGTCACTATCCCTCGGGGACACTAGTCCCTGCTTTTCCGACTCTGACCTCACTGACTGTCCTTCAATCTTTGATTTAGTTTTTGTCCCTACTAGTCCTATCAGCTTTGCCCTGGAGGGGTCTATCTAATTCCACTGTTCTGTCCCCATGAGGTAAGTCCTGGTTCTGATACGAGAATTCTCAATCGTGGCTTTCATGCTAAGCCTCCACACCTTACTTTTGTGCCTGAATATCAAGTGGATAAATTAAACAATAGTGTTATTTGATTCTTCTCAGTGTAGGTGGCGTTTAAAGGAAAACTCTCTTCTCTTTTATGGTGACACCGTAGGAGGTAGCAGAAAGTGGCCTGGGGTCTAAGCTCTATCTCTGCCTCTTATTAATATGTGACTACAAGCAACTTGAATACCAGCTCTCTTTACCTTAGGAGTTCTTAAGATGGAACTGAATAACAGACGTGAACATGTGTTTTGATTGCAAAGAAGCACATGAATGGGAACCTTATTATCACTAAGGTTTCATCTAGTTTGTGAAATTCTGACAATGTTAAATAAGGTTTTCTAAGTCATCTGGGGCTTGAGATGCCTTCGAATCTCAAAACTGAAAGTGGTGTCTGCTATGTAGGCCCATGAAGGACAAATCCAGACTCTGTGCCATGGCATTCTTCTGATGTTGGACACAGTAAACAAGTTTCCTGCCGTCACTTACAAACCAGACACCTCTCGGTGTGAACTGAAGCACTCTAAAATCCTTTGAAATAGTCCTAACATATATTAAAAGAGGACATATCCCTCCTAGGGACAGAAAGCAGGTTTTCTCTCTGCGTCAGGAACCCAGACCAGAACTAACAGTGATAATGTTAATTAGTGTATATTTCATAATTAATTATGACCTACTGGTTAATGCACATAACCCCTGTGGGATATAGGTCAGCATTTCCAGGTTTGAAAATGGTCAAGGGACTAAGGCAGGAGACAAGGGCCTGGGCATATTGTACACACATGTGGGGCTGAGGGGAGGAATTGTAGGTTGGGATCTCAGAGACTCAAGAACTCATATTTGGGCTGATCCTCCTGGAATCACCATTGGTCTCTCTCCTTGGCTGAAAGAATCACTTTGGGTCCAATTTCATTAAAACCAGATCTATGAAATGCTGAAAATTCTAGGATGAGGGGTAAAGTAAAAGAGCATATAAAAGACAGACATGGAGGGCTTATTGTGTGCCAAGCTCTGCATTAGGCTCTTTGTACCAAATACATAAAAATACAATTTTTTGTTTATGTTTCCAAATACAATACCTTATACACATAGCCCAAAGCTATGCAAAGGTTTGATATTATTTGAAATAAGTGCTAGAGGACCAAACATCTTTTTGTTACACATAAATTTTATTGTAGTGGAAATTACTCTGAATCCTATTAGAACTGATATACTTGGGTCACTAAAATAATTTCATCAATTTCACTGTATTGTAAATGCACAAGACATTTTCAGTTAGTTCTTTCTTCAAATAAAGAATCCTTTCCAAATCATTTTATAATTTGAAAAAAATCCCTTCTCTACCTTGAATTTGCAAGAGTGAGGCTTCCTCCAAACAGTGATTCTTAAGCTTTTGGGGGATTTTGAATCTTTCTAGAATCTGGAGACAGCCATATGGATTCTCTCCAGAAAAAATACACAGATTCACATACGCACAAAATACTGTCTGAAATTCAGCGTCTAAGAACTCAATGTAAAAGTCAGACAGGAATGGGGCTTTTTTTTGATTTTCACTCTGAGCGAAGCACTAGGGGGGTCCGAACTTGCATTTTAACAGGTCACTTTGGTCATGGTGATGAGAATAGGCTTAAAGGGCAAGAGCAGAAGTGGGTTACAACAATCATCCAAGTGAGGCGGGATGGTAATCTGAACCAGGGCATTCACGCAGAGGAGTGAGAAGTAGTTCAATTTCCCAGTAGTTTGAAAATGTAGGGACATCTTTGCTGCCCATATTGGATATGGTGTGTGAGAGAAACAGGTGAGTCAAGAGTGATTCCAAGTTGTATGGTTTGAGCAACTTGAGGTCTTGAGTTGCTGCTACCTGGGATGAGGCAGACTGAAGCAGTGCAAGCTTGCTGGAGGCAGGAGAATGAGAAGAAGAATATTAGGAGCCAAGTTTTGGGCATTGTAAACTTGAGATGCCTATTAAACATCCAAACAGAGATGTTGAGGAGACAACTGGATGTCTGGCCAGGAATTCTGGAAAGAGTTTGGGCTGTAATACTATTCATTTGTGAAACTTGAATAATAATTTCACGCCTATATAATAACACTTATTGTTGGGAGAATTCAACTAGACAGTGCATGAAAAGCTCTCAGAGCAGGACCTTGATACATCTATCTATTATTTTTATTAAAACTTAAGTACTCCCAGTCAGCATTTCAATCATTACTATAAAATTAAGACTTTTGCATGCATTCTGCAGTATTTATAGGTAGGTTATGTCATGCTTCTTAAATAATCAGAATGATGCCTCATTGACCCAGAATTTATTTCAAGTTTTGGAAAGCGTTTGACATAGAGAATGAGGCATTGGGATGGGAGTAGATGAAATGGGTGAAAGGGCTCAAAATGTAGAACCTCCCAGTTATAAAATAAAGAAGTCTTGGGAATGAAAAAAAAAGTGTGTGTGTGTGTGTGTGTAAGAGAGGTGGGGAGCAGTTATCAGAAGAAATTGAATACCAGCAAGGACCCTGCAGGGAAGACATCCCACGTCTATTCACATGGCCCCAGCAGCATAGGAGGCTCAAATGGAAGGAAGCATGAGAGCTGAATGCCAAACCTGTCTCTGCTGCAGATGTTATCACTGGCCACAATTTCATCTTGCTCCACTTAAAACTGACTGATAAAAGCCATGACCCATGTCTTCCTGAAATAGCAAGCTTCTTTGAGGAACTTTCCTTGAAGAAGCACACCCTCACTCTCTCTTATCAACTTACTCACCAATCTTTAGCTGTTTTATATTGGGAAAGTGGAAACAAGAGCCGGCATAGTCTTATTACATACTTTTAGGCCTTTGAAGCAATGAGCTTCTAACATTAAAACCTAAACGATGGACCTCCCCGGTGGTGCAGCGGTTGGGCGCTGCGCTGTGGAGCTGTCGGCAGCGGCGACGTGAGTTCGACGCCCGGCCAGGGAGAATCCCACATGGTGCGGCAGACCTCTCCTGCCTCGCCCACTGCTCCCCCCAGCAGTGTATTTCTGATCTGCCTGTTCTGCTCCCCGCTCTGTCTCTGGTGAACCCTCTCGCCACCCCACACCTCTGGCCTATGCCCCAGCTTGTATGTATAAATAAAATAAATAAATAAATCTAAAAAAAAAAAAAAAAAAAAAAAAAAACCTAAACGATATTTGAGGCTTCTCACTCTTTTCATATCTCTTTGAATTTTGACTATAAATCCTTGATCCTATAATTCTCTTCAACATCTGTGACAGCACTAATGCTCAATAATTGTTTATTAATAATCCTCCTAATCTCCATTTGTTTCCAAAGGAATGGAATAATGAAGTAGTCCAAACAGTTCCCAAAATGCTTCTGAAACAAGTAGATGACTGAGATCACATACAACCACAGATGATGTTTGATGGGTTTACCAATAGCAGCACAACACAGGCATGGGTAGAAACTAGTGAGCGGAAAGAGAAAAAAAGACACAAAAGAAAAGGCTCATCCCCCACATTCTTGTTTTCTTCCATCTATAATGAGGTCACATAAACTGAGTTGATTGCTGCTAATGAGCCGAGCAATGCTCAATTAAACTTCATGAAACAGCACTTTTATTCCTTCTCCCTGATTCTATGCAAGTTTCTTACATCTTCTGCATTCACTGTGACCATGCTTCAGAGTGAATCTCTAAGGATGGCTACTCGTGAGAAAAGAACTCTTTTCCCTTCCTTCCCCTGGGAATAGGGAAAGAAGGACACCTCAAGGACTAACACCTCTAGGTCCCATAGTACAGCAGAACATGCAAGGGGCCTAGCCCCCTACCACCTATGCTTCCCTTCAATCACCCCACTTCAGCCTCTCTCTTCTGGGTTACCCCAGAACTCTAGGTGGAAGAAAGCTAAAAGATCCAAGAAATGGTAATTCTCCAGGCAAGTTGGCCTGTGACAAGAACTTGATTGATTTGCATCCTATATCTGTTTTCTTATATTAAAGGAAATTTTTTTGTTTTCTTTCAATTTTTAAGTAAACTTTACTTTTGTATTTTTCCTGCCAAGCTAAGGAGGAGAGGGAAGAGTTTGGTCTACATTCAGGTATTGTGGCAACAGAGGAAAAGTCTACCTAGTAAGAGTTGTTTTCCTCTCAACATTTCATTGGGCTTAAAATTCAGAACCCAGATGCATCAGAAAATTACCAGTATGTTTTTGTCCATGGGCAACATGACTAGGAAAGTTATCATCTAAACCAAGTTACTTATCAGAGTGAGACAAGGCCATATAAATTATGTCACCAGTACAAGAAACATAAACTGGGACTAGCCAGGAAAAAGATTTCACCCTCATCAACAAATGAGTCCCTAGCCTGCCAAAATATTGCTCAAGAGACCTGATCCAAAAGAAGGTTCCATGGCTAATATGGGGTACTGGGATAAATACATCTCTCTTCTCTCTACTGGGATAAATATGTCTTACTGCTCTATAAATATAACAGCAAATTTCTTTCCTTTTTTCTCTTACCCAGCAATCTCTCACCAGCTTAATTTCAGAGTCCTTTTGCAAATTCTGTCTACCCATACTTGCTGCCATCTTATTACCTACATCCTTGATCTAGAACATTCACCTGGGGATCTGAAGGACATATAACACACTCCTAAATCAGTTAGTAGGCTGTGAGTTGAATATTTAAAACTCCACCAAGAGAGATAATAGGATTTAGAAGTAGTCTTGTATGTTCCTAAAAGCAAGATAGGGGTACTAAGGCAGTTTCTAGGGTCCTACAAGATAGGCACCCTACTGAAAACTAGCATGCAGCTCCTCTAGAGCATGGAATACTCACAATCCAACACAGCGGCAGTGCCCACGACAGGGTCTGATGTAAACTGAGTTCTTAGAAGACACTATGGAAAGCTACTTCCTCATACTCCTCAGTTCTAGGCTCCTGAGTATCTATGGTTCTCTGCCCCCACTCCCTGACCTCCATTCCTGTGCAGGAAGGGGGATTCCTGCTCATGACCTCATCTCAGCTGTCAGGTTTGGAATTCCACTGCTCCCAGACCCCAGGGACTGGCTAGTGTTCATTCCTCTCAAGTATTGTTCTGGGCCAAACAAGAGCCTTCCACAGACTTCAAGTACCAGGTCTGGGGGACAGGCTTAGCCTGCTTGGTTCCACTCAATTCAGGAATACTCAACAAATGGTATTGGCTTTTCAGCCCCAGTATGGATGCTAGAGACACAGAAAGAGGGCTATATATAACCCTAAAATGTTGTATATGCACCATGGCATGAGTGGTTAACAGTAATGACTCTGCGCGATATCATCTGGGTTTGTATCCTGGTTCTGCAACATACCACCAATTATCCTTAGGTGAATAGTTACCCTATTTGTATCTGAATATTCTGTTTAGAAAAATGGAAATAAGAGAGCCAGCCTCAGATAGTTGATATGAGAATTATGAAACTAATTCTGATTATAATAATTGTGATTCAGAACCATGTTTGGCACAGAGTAAATACTCAATAAATTTAACTACTACTGTTTTTGTTTTGACTCCTCTTTCTAAAGACCTACAACTTGGTCCATTGCCTTAATTCTCCCTCATCTGGCTAGTTCCCTCATCAATCAGAAGGGCCTTTTCTTTGCTCTTGACCCACCTCTATGCTGGGGGCCAAGCATGACTCTTCTCTACATTAACATTTGCGAGGTAAAGTGATTCTCTACCTTCTCTGAATCCAAATGAATCATTACATAAGTATTTTTCTAAGAAGGAAAGGAAACATTTGGTTAACACAGAGGAAGGACCAGATTTGAAAGGAGTCACCCTGGGCCAGTAGCCCTTGTTCTTGAGTACACCTTGTGCCCACATATTTCCGGCTCTTTCTGGAAAAAAAGTGGGAGTTTCCACTCACTTCTCAAAGACTAGTGAACAGTGAGCAAAAAGTATCACCCCAGGATTTAAAAAAAATCATAATATAATTTTCTTTACTCATCCTAAGTTCTCTACTAAGTGCTTGATCTTCTTAATGAAGCATTAGCAATGATTGTTTAAAATGTATTCATTCAATTACACAAAATTTTTTCCTTGTGCTATCCAAGGAATCTTTAACAAAATTGTCAAAGTCACTATCACCCATGTTAGACAGGTAAACTTCAAAATAAACTGGATTTCTTTCACTTGGCTAAGGCAATTAGGAATTTTCATGACTTGGTAGTTCATACACTCAAGTTCCAAATAATCTCAATTCACCCACTTACCAATTCCACTCCAAAACACCACATTGCTGTTAAGCCATTTCCAGCCAAGTTCCGCATGATATTATTCTTTGCATCATCTCCAACATTAAAATTTGGATGATTTCAGTGCAAAGAAAATATTCAAAACTATTTGGCCAATAAGCACCTTTGGGGAAACCCAAAGGTGTGATTTTATTACGTGAAAATTATCACTCCTCTGCCACCCACTTCCACCATTCTAATCTTAGGAAATGCTTTATGATGACAGACTTAAGTCCTTCAGACACAATAGTGAGCCATTATCCCTTCAGGTATCTACTTGCTGTACTTTAAGAGTAACTTATACAGATCTCTGTCCTAGCTCTGTTTCTCTTTGCTGAAGACTGGTGCTAACCTGGAACCAAAGGTTCAGTTGCCACATGCTCCTAATACACACTTACCTCCTTCCTTCCACTGGTGTCCACAGTCTTCACACGGATCACAGAATCCCAGAGCATCAATCCTTGAGGGGACTTTAGAGACCAGATAAGTGAAGCCCTCATTTTACAAATACAGACTCTGGAGTCTATGAAGAGGAGATCACTCAGCCAAGGTCACCATTCATTGATGAAAGAGCTGGGACTGGAATTGCTGAACTTCATCTTCCTATGGTGTCATTCTTCTTCCAACCAGTTCTTATGCTCTCTGCCCTACTTGGCTCTTGTGCACTTGACACACCATCCACACCCTCCCAGCTTGCAAGGCTCACGTGGACTGAAGTAACCCAGCTCAGATGGCCCTGGGCTACTTACCTGCAGAGCAAAGAGTGTCATGTGACCTTCTTGGAAACATACACAGTATACAAAGATACATGCGGTGTTTAGTCATATCCATCATTGCTTGTCTGCCAAGTTCCTCAGTTTGAGAAGCAAGCAGAGCCTACAGATCATTTATAATGTATCAGACTTTTACATTCTTTTTTCCAGGTCTGTAATTTCAGATTACCCTAAGATAAAAGTTTTCGTACTGCTCCCAAAATTCAACTTGTTGAGCAACAAACATTTACTTCAGTGATACTTACTAAACAGGTCTCATTTGCTGGGCACTATGCTAGCAACAAGTATACAAAAAAAATGAGTTAGACATGATCCTATTCTTTTTCAGTGAGGAAGTCAGGCACAAAAACAAGATATTGGCAAGACACAGTGCTAAGTGCTTTGACATTTTGACAGAAGTAGGCACAGATCTTGTAGACACACAGAAGCAGCAACCAAATCAACACTAGTAGAGATTTTTCACTTTAGAATAGTTTAAGAATAGAATAGTTTCAAACCAGTAAAAAAAAAAAAACAACACCCTAGAAATCTGATTGTAGAACTGAGGCTACCAAAGAGGGAGGGAGAGGGGCAAGCAAAGTGGGGAAGAGGCAAGATGGTCTATGGTTGGGGACTATGGTGGGTATGGTGTGGTGACACACATCTGAGGAGACCCTATGCCTCTGAATCATACACAGTGTTTCAAACCATGTTACCTCAATTAAAAAAAAAGGGGGGTGATAGCTTAAGTTGCAAAGACAGTACAGAGAGCTCCCATATACCACTTACCCTAGTTTGCCATGTGTTAACATATTCTATTACCTGGTCCATTTGTTACAACTAAGGAAACAACAATAGCACATTTAACTAAACTAGCAGAGATTTTTTTAAAAGAGGTTGACATCTAAGGTACTTCTTGAATGACATTAGGTGTTAGTCTAACAAAGAGAGAGGAAAAAATTATCTCAACCAGAATGAAAAGCATATGCAAAGTCCTAAGCTTAAGAATTTGAGCGATGGCGTATGAAGTTTCCATGGGATGTCTGAGGAAACAGTGCAGGCAAAAGGCTGATTGGATATATAGGTCTGTATTTCTGGAGAGAAATATGAGCTAGAGACAATGGTGAATCATTATCTGAAGACTGGCAATTGAAGCCAGACTAGATTGCCTATAAGTAGAGAGGAAAAGAGGTTCCAGGAAAGAATCTTTAAAAATACTGCCATTCAGAGATGATCCAAGGAATAGTGTGGTGGAGCCTGTGGAAGATCCAGAGATGAAAATCAGCAGAATGTGGTATCTCCCAAGCTTAGAGGGGAGCGTTTTCCTGAAAGGGTTGTATGACCAATCCTGTCAAATGCTACAGAGGGTCTAGGCCTACAAGGGTCCTTTGGACTTGGCAATAAGGGCTTCCCTGCAAGCAGTTTCAGAGACTAGGTGGAGCCAGAGGCTTACCTGTCCTTGAACTACTGAATGCATAGGAGGTGAGAGTGAGAGGACAGTGGATGAGGGATAATTTGTTGAAAAATATTTACTATTATTTGGAGGTCAGAGATAATTTAAATAGAACTGACAAATGATATTAGAAATTGTTGTAAAAATAATTATTTGTTCCATTTAGAGTATAGGATGAGGCTATAATTTTTCTACTGCAATCATATGACCTCTCCTGTAACTGACCTTCATTTCATTGCAAAAGCCAGGAACTTGAATGAATCCAAGATTCTTTCCTTCTTGTTTCACTCTCTTTGAGTTGATAAATATTAACTTAGTGCCTATGATACCAAAGACATTGCATTTTTATTGAAAAACAAGGAACTATTCTCAGCTATATAAACACATTTCTACAATACATACATATGCTTTTGTGTAATGGGGATGAGATAAGATTGGTGGCAAAATCAACCCTCTGACCTTTGTGGGGAGATGGCTTGTAATTATTATGTACTCTAAATAATGTCAATGCAAACTAAACCCTTGAGAATGCTTTACTTTTCTTGTTGCAAAATAATAAGAACTTATAGCACAAAGAAGCAAACCTCTAAAAACAAATCTTCCATCTCCTTTAAGTCCCCAAAGGTGATGAGCGATCTGACACCAACACTCTTAGCCAAAGAGTGCTCCTTTCCCCAGGAAAAAAGGTCATCAGGAAACATTGAGAACTCTGAATTTATGGTAGTAATTATAATGATTGGAAAAATGTTTATGAGTGCACAAAGATAGTGTTACAAGGATGTCCCCTGGGAAAATATAGAAACAAATGCCCCAAAGTAGAGATTTAATTAAATAAATTATGGTGTACCCATATAGTGGAATATCACACAGTCATCACTAATGAAGTTTACAAGAATATTTTAAAATATAGTAAAATACTATAATGCTAAGTGAAATAAATCAGAAGGAAAAAGATAAATACTGCATGGTTTCACTTATAAGTGGAACATAGAGAAATAAAACAAAGGGTCAGGTGAAACTAAACCCAATAACAAACCCTAGAAATCTGATTGCAGAATTGAAGTTACCAAAGGGGTAAGGGAAAGGGTAGTCAGCAAAGGGAGGAGGGGACCAAAGAGATTATGGTAGAGGGCTATGGGTGCCTTGGTAGGTGTGGTAACATATACCTGAAGGGGTGTGATCCCATACCTCTGAATCATACACAGTGTTGTGAATCAATGTTATCTCAATTAAAAATAAATAGATAAATAGGAAGATAATCACTACAGCAAATGAGAAATTCAAGTTAAAATAACATTTACAGCAGGATTCATTTTTGTGAAAAATACATAAATACCTGGGTCTGTGGATATACACTAATACACACTCACAGAGAGAAAGGCTGACAAAATTATCCCAATATCAAAAATCGCTGTGAGATTATGGGGCTGTGTTATTAATTTTTTTCTCCTAAATCCTGTATTTTCTAAATTTTCTAATAATAAATATGTATTTTTGTGAAAAAGTTATTAAAAGTGTCATATGGGTTTTATACAGTAATCATATTGCTATAAATAAAGCAAGAAAAATTTAAAGTTCATTCTTTAACTTTTCCTTATATGTTAACATTACTAAATGATCCTTGCTTAGCCAAACAAAAACAAGTTGTACTAAAGCAGTAAGAAATAAGTAATTATATAAAAACAGGATGTAGAATTTGGGGTAAATATCTTTTGGGGACAATTTCCTTTCAACCTAATGTACAAAGCTACCAATTTTTTTATTCTAAAAGTTAATAGATATGTGGCGCAGCAGACCTCTCCTGTCTCGCCTGCTGCTCCCCTCAGCAGTGTATTTCAGATCAGCGTTTTCTGCTCCCCACTCTGTCTCTGGTGAATCCTCTTACCACCCTCCCCTCACACCTCTGGCCTACACCCCAGTTCTTGCATGCATAAATAAATAAATCTTTAAAAGTTAACAGATATGAAATTCATTCATTCATTCACTTATCCATTCACTCAGGGCATACTTTCTGAGTTTGTATAATTTATGAATACCTGTCCTCAGTTGGTCGGAGGATTAAAGTTTATATTCCTTGTACTCGAGGTCCTTATAGTCTACCTGGAAATAGATCAAACATTCATGAATCATCCAGACAACAAAGTCCTAAAGAACAGAGAACAGGGTATTACAGAAAGCCAATGCCAGTGAGGTAAAGGTTTTCAAAATTCTACTCATCCTTTAAGGAATAAAATGTCTCTCTTCCAGAAGATTCTATTCTTGGGCAGTTATTTCTAGAAGTTATCCAATCTGCTGTGTGAGGACTCTTTATTGTCTACCACAGAGCAACCCTGGAGGGCCCAAGTGTCCTTTCCTTGTCCTGACCTTTGTTTTATCCATCTTGGATGAACTTCAAAGTCCTGAGTGGACTTCAAAGCCAACTTTATTTAGGGAACTCCAGACCATGTTCATCTCCTGAAGGAATGAGGAAGAAGAGGTGTGGAGCTGAATAATAACACAGTCCACATTAGCTATTGGTGATAGGTGTGGAAATATGGAAGGCAGCTGCCCTCAGCCAGTTGATGAGTAGCAGTTGATCAGTAGCCTGATCCTATTCCTTCCAGACTGGGGTAGACCATCACCCCATTCTCCCAATCCCTATCTCTAATGGGAGGATTATTAATGAGAATATTCACAATGTATGGAAAGCTGCAAGGTGGGATGGGGAAATGTGCCGAACTTGGAATCCAGAGACCTAGCTTAATCCCAGCTAGCTCTGCTCTAGCCAGCTTCCCTCTGGGCCTCAGTTTCCTCATCTGTCAAATGAAGGGGTTGAACTGTTCAATACTCCAAACCTGTAACTCCCTACAAATTAGAAACCACAGGCTCCTGTAATTATATGTTGGAATTATTCCCCAATCATGAGTCATCTGTCAATCTCTGATTTTGCAAATACTAATTCTTTCCCAGTGATGGAAATCAAAACACTTAAAGCTTGATGGATAAATTGTACACACTGAATGTCTGTGTGTAGTACTATCTGGAAAATTGAGGCAAAACTGAGTCTTCTAAATCCCTCTTGGGATTGAAATGAAAAACAAAACAGGCTATGATATCTGCTACCATTTCCTCTGTGATCAGACTAAATAATACAAGTATCAATGTTAAATTATGCATGCATACTTCTTATTTTTGCCTTCCATGGCAAATCATAGGGAATCCTTTACTTTTGGTCTTTAGTGCAAGGTTATGAAAGAGAAGGAAAGACAAAGAGAGAATTATAGCATTTTGAAGCTGCAAGTGATATTAAATATTAACTCCAATCCCTTCATCAGTTGAATAATGGAAAAAACTAGGGGCCCAAGTGTGAAGTCATGTTAACTTCCTGAAGTATGATCTTTCCATTTGCTTCAACGAAACCAACTGTAATGGGGCAATGCCATCACATATTTATCCAAGCAAACACTTACAAATACAAAGAAAGGAGCCTGACCTCTTTTACTGAGTTTCCTTCATTATAACTAAATAAACTAAACAAGGGGAAGACATAGGTCATCAGGATGAACATTTCTGACACAGGAACAGTTAACTCTCCTAGTCTATATCCAGAACTAGTCCCTCACCCCAGGGCATAGCTGCACCATATTTCCATCCACAATCTCCCTGTCTTTCCGCAGGTAGGTAAGCACTAGACCTTTGTAAGAGAATTGTTTTGAGAATAATGTAGTCCTTGATCACACACAGGTAAGCCTATTGCCACCACATCACCTGTCAAGTAAACAGGTGCTGCTTTATATAGCATTGGATGAATAAATTTCAAGTGCTAAGAATTTGTTTTTACCAAGAAACATTTTCTAATTACAAAACTTTCTAATGTCTCCCCTGCTTGGTACTCTTTGAATCTAGGTAGGTTACTCAAAAGCATCTTAGTGAAGAAAAAAAATAGTAATTCCACATGAAACCTTTATCTAAATTTGGTCAGATAAACAATGGGAATCTAATTTACTAGACTCCCATAAGAACTCTCCTTGCCGATCCATTTTGGCTCACTCAGATAAATATGCCTTATTCTTCCTACCATGGAACACACATTCACACTGGTTGTTGCAATGTCTAATATTTTGATATTCATAGACTCGACAAGAACATCCAAGACGACACACTTAGAACTCAAAATGCATAGGCTGTTAGAACTGAAAGGAGCTCTAAAGAGCATTTAATCATAGCTCCTTCTTTTACAACCAAAAAAACAGAACTGAAACAAAACAGACTTGTCCCTCCTCACATGGCTAAATAGTGGCAATGCCAGATCTAGAGACATAAAGATCTATGTCTTTAGTCTTTCTGTCCATGATTGTTTATAGGCCCTGCTGTTTTTCAGCATCAGTGCTGGCTTTCTACACATTTTTTAGGAGTTCGATGGAAGCTATTCCTTGGGAGTCAACCCCTCCCATGTCAGAGCTGTCTGCTATTGCACCACATGAATTACAGAAGCAAGAGGCTACTAAAGGCTACATATGTAGATGAGTTCCCTTTCTTGCCTCAGTGTCTTACATTTTGTCCTTGAGGAAGGTGGGCGGCAATCAATGCTTACAATTATCGGTTGCTTCCACAGTAAATTACTGTTCTAATTTATTCAAAATCCATTGTTGCTATGCAATATACATTCAAGAAGGAACATTATGTTTTTGAATTATGTGAGCAATTCAGTCATCTGGTTCCTGTCTAAGAATTATATATGGCTAATTGGCATGCATAATTTGGGGCAGCACTGATTTGAGGAATCTGTGACAGGAAATCTGGCTGCATGAAATTCCCACTTTTCTGACTCTAGAGAGGCCCAAGCAGGTACTAACTGTATAAGGCTAACAGAGAAGGAGTATGCAAGGGAAAGAGAATTCAGAGGAGAAAGCAGAAGCAAGGGGAGGAGGATTCAATTTGACATTATAAATTTCGGCATTACAGCCCTGCCTTTGCCTATCATCAGCAGAATGACTTTAAGTAGTGCACTTGGTTTCTACTCCTCCTTCTCCTCATCTGTAAAATGTTGAACAAATCTGAATTTGTTTTAACTATACTGTGTTACTGGGCCAATATTATAATTTGTAAGGACCAGTGAACTCCAGAAATGAGAACGCAGCAATAATATGAAAACTGTTAAGAACTGTCTGGGGTCCACAGACTAAGTAGGTTAAAACTCTACTCTGCATTTACAGTTGTGTAATCTTGAACAAGTTTCATCAACCTCATTTTTTTTTTTACAGTGTCATAAACAACTTCAAACATACTCCAAATAGAAAGCCTAGAAGCTTAACTAAAATGATATACTAATTACCAGCTTAAGCAATATTCAATATAGGTGATATCAGTTCATTTCCTTCCACCACACCCTCCCGACCCCAGCAATTAAAAGCACATTTGGGGAAGTTGTTTTAAATATCTCTGTGCTTCACTTTTCTCATCTAGAAAATTAAGATAGTATCCTATTCAAGGGGTAGAACTGTATTTAGTGCTAAATTAACATTAGTTAATCTATGTGCACCATCACCTCAGGGCGGAAAAGCACTTTGCTAGGTAGTCCGCTGGGCTCGCGACAAAAGCCTGGAGGAACCTGAGACCTGCCTTGCTAAGACTGAGGCCGCCCCCTTCAGGCCGCTCTTCTTCAGAACCGCTCGGTCAGGACGAGGTTTGTCCCTCGCATATTCCCGTCGCCCGGAGCGAAGTGAGGCGGGCACAGGAAGTGGGGCTGGAGTTCCGGGCGCGCGGTGGCCGCGGAGGAGAGCTCAGCGTGCTGGCTGGAAGGTGGTGAGTCGGCCCCGCGATGTTCCGAATCGAGGGCCTTGCGCCAAAGCTGGACCCTGAGGAGATGAAACGGAAGATGCGTGAGGATGTGATCTCCTCCATACGGAACTTCCTCATCTATGTGGCCCTGCTGCGAGTCAGTGAGTGTCTTCCCAGGCCGTGTCCATGAGGCCAGCAGACATCTCGCCGACACTGCCTACTTCACTCTAGTCCTACCCAGTGCCTTTGCGGGCCTGGAGCTGAGCAAAGCGGTCGCCGGGAGCGAGCGATGTGCGCGCCTAGGGCGGAGAGCGCACGCGCGGCTTAGGGTTTGTGGGTCTAAATCGGAATACCACCGGAGTGCGTGCGGTGTCACCGATTGCTTGGTTAGCCACCCCATCTCGGTCAGCCTAACGCGTTTGAATTCAAAGAGCCTGGAGGAGGCGGGTAGAGTTGGGGGTCCCCCACAGCAGTTTTCCTTGTTTTGCTAACAGAAACATCTAGAGTAGAGAAATGGTTGGCTCAAGGTCATTCAGCGAATCAGTGATGCACTTGACCTTGAATTCAGAGCTCCTAACTCAGTAAAGTTTCCTGCAGTGCTAACCTTTGGAATCCAAAAGGTTTTGCACCTCTTTATTTGTACCAATGAGAAAATAAATAATTGCCTTTTTTAAAAAAGGGGGGGTGATGAGAAAATTGGGCTATGAGTAGGATTAGTGATACTGAGGGTTTATTTGATTTTAAGTTGTGCAGAAACATTTGCATTACCTCATCTTGACAGTAGCCCTTTGAGAGAGGCAGGAACTAAGATTATGTATATCCGTTTTGAATATTGGAACTGGATATATCTTTATGGATCAGTTCTGTGTTTTATTGATGTGACTCTCAGAAGTGGTTTGCCTCCCTCTCCTCATTTTCTGTTCTATATTTTCATTGCTCCTTACTGTCTCTTGTTAGCAGGTCTGGATGAAGAGGCAGAGATGGTCCTAATAAATGAAGATATTTACCGAGGTCTCCTGTAGATTGGTCATGTTGGGTGTAGACCAGAGCTCACTGAGGCCAGTTCTCCCTTATTCGGTGTCCTTTTCACTATATATATTACTCTGCTTCCCAGGAGAAAACAAGGACGAACAGAAACTTCCAAATCATCCTGCTCATTTAACAGCCTTTTGTAGTTCACAGATTTACTCATATCCTCCTTGTATTTTTTTTGTTGTTAACTGCCTGTAAAATACTTGCTGCTTCTCAGTGACCTTTGTAGTTAATATGAATTGGTTTAAAAAAACAGGCACAGATAATGTTCCCCATTTTATCACTTTTTAAAATTAAGCTGTAAAGATGTATTAAACAATTGACTCGTTTAAGGTATACAATTCAATGATCTTTAGTAAATCAGAGTTAGGTGACCATCTCTGTAATTTTAGAACATTGCTTTCCCTCTGAAAGAACCCATTAGAACCCAAACCATACCCATTAGCTGTCATTCTGTTTTTGTCCTTCTCTAGCCAGTAGCAACCGTGAATCTACTTTTTGTCTCTATGGATTTGCCTAATTGGACAGTGTGGCTGTTTGTATCTGACGTTGTTCACTTACTGTAATGTTTCCAGGGTTCATCCATATTGTAGCATATATCTTTTTATTCCTTTTTATTGCTGAGTAATATTTCACTGTTTGGATAAACTACATTTTGTTTATGAATTTTCATTTACTGGATGTTACTTGTTTTTTATTTTTTCTAGTAAGAATTAGAAAAGACTGGACATTCTGCTGACTTTGTCAATTTATGACAGACCCCATCTTCTGTTTAGTATAACAATTTTTTTATTAGATTTAGTGTTAAGTATTGAGAAAGAAGATCATTCTGGTAGCAGTTTTGTTCACAATCTTTCCCCCACTTTTTTTTTTTCAGTGTGGTAAAATATGAAAATCAAAAGTTACCATCTTAACTGTTTTAAAATATATGGTGTATTAGTGTTAAATGTATTGGTAATGTTCCATGATCTTATCACCATTCATCCCCAAAACGCTCACTGTGTAGTAGTGAAACTATGTCCATTAAATATTCTCCTTGCTCCCTCCCAACCAGCATTTTACTTTCTGCCTTTGTGATTTTTGACTATTCTGAGTATCTCATTCAGTATTTGGAACTTTACAGTATTTTTTTGTGTGTGACCGGCTTATTTATTTCACTCTGATGTCCTCAAGGTTCATCCATGTTGTAGCACCTGCAGAATTTCCTTCCCTTTTTCATTATCCCCATTTTGCTAACCCATTTACCTTGATGGACACCTGGGTTGCTTCTGCATTTTAGCTGATGTGAATAACTCTGCTGTGAAAATGGTTTTACATTTTTGAGGAACCGCAATACTGTATTCCATGGTAGTTGTACCATTTTACATTCCCACCAAGAGTTCCAGTTTCTCTGCATGCTAGCCAACACTTGTTATTTTCTGTTCTAGTTTGGTTTTGGATTGTAGTTATTCTGGTGGGTTTGAGGTGGTATCTCATTGCAGTTTTAATTTGCATTTCCCTAGTGATCAGTGATATTAAGTGTATGCTGTTTTGGCCATTACATTTTTACACAGAAAAATATCACTTTTTAAAATCCACTACCTAGTTTTCTAGACATTTCTATCTATACCATCTTACTGGACCCTCATAATAACTGAAGTTCGATGTGTCAAATTTAATCTGGAGCCGATAAGTTATTTATAGCTAACTGTGGGGAGAAGCCAAATATGTGTCCAATTCCTCTGATTTCCAGGTTCAGTGTTTTCCCCCAGCCTCTGCTTACTTCCAAGTGAATGTTTAAAGGTGAAAAATGCCAATTTGTGTCTTGTAGAGTTTTTTCCCTCTGACGATTAAATCACCAAATCCAGTCCTTTCCAGTTGTCATTTGAAATTTGAAAGGAAGTTGGGTTTGCCTTTATGGTCCTAAGGAGAACTACATGAAGGAAAGATTTTATATAGTGTAAGGATGAACTTCATAATGGTCATAGCTGCGTTGCTGCACTGGAATGGGCCTACTTGAAAGACGGTAAATCCTGTTTGCTGGGTTGCACAGGTAGAGAGCTGGCCCATCATATGGAGTTGTTTTCAAAAACATGTTGAACTAAACCTGTAAGGTTATTCACCAACCTTCTAATTCCAAAATGTAACTTGTGGGCTATTAGATCTGAAAATAAATTCTGGGTATATTTTCCTTTCAGCTCCTTTTATCTTAAAGAAATTGGACAGCATATGAAGAGTGGTCTTCACATGTGGATGCATGATACGAAGAACCTGCTTACAGTTTCTACTCCTGTCTGCAAATGAATAGGCCCAGAAAGATGTAAGAGACTCTGATTGAATGGACATAAAAATTCTACTTGTTAAGAACAAGATTGAGTCTGGTAATTGACCTTCATAACTAAAAGGAAACTTTGGGGAGTCTGAATAGACTTTTTGTGGTCATAGTAGATCCGTAAACAGTGATATGCAATCCCCATGAATGTTGGTGTAATTGTAAATAATGTCAAACTCCATTTTCTAGCAAGTTTTAATTACATGGGAATTAAGTCGGCAATGGCACTGTCATGTCAGTCATTTCTGTTCACCTTTTTACTTCCGTCTACTTGTTGAAGAGTTTCTTAAAATTATGTTTTATGGAAGCGAGCACACCACCACAATGACATTTAAGCACAGTATCACTAGTCTATATTTTTAATAAATGTACCAATTAAGAAAAATTGGATTTTTATTTTTCTTAACTCACTTTTTGCTGCAAACCAACAATTACAGGTGAGACTATTACCATATTGTGATTATTACAACTATATTAAATTGAATTTATCTTTGTTTTGGAATATGGAATTTGCTAATCCTGATAAAGCAACGCTACTTAGTTATTAAGTAGTCTGTGGAAGGCAACATCACTGCGTAAAGCTAAGAATATGTAATAATGTCAAAGGGGGAAATGATATCTCTTGAAATCTTGGTTCTCCAGCTTTATTGTGGACAGGACACAGTTCCTAACCTTTTCCTCAGAAGCAGCCATATTCATGTCTCTTTAGCTAATTGGATTGTTTTGCCTTCACAGGTCTAAGATTGTATTGTTACTTTATGGTTTTCTTTTTTTTGACTTTGCCTATTGATTTATCTCCATACGTAAGATTTAGATCTCTTCCTCTTACCTCCATCACCAATGCATTTTCTCATTTCTTTCTAGTGTACTTGTTAGTAGTTTCCAGTAAGACTGAAATCATTAGGACTCTTAATACTTTCTTTTCCGGTACATCTTTTTCTTTTTTAACCCGTAGGCTTAGTTTTCTGTGCACTTAACCACTCAGTCACCTGAGGTTCTTGTCATTTATCTAAATTATGTTTCGTTTCATTAGGTACTGTTTCATCTTCTTGAATAAACCCTGCAGCTTTCTGTCCTGTCCCAGTCTGGACTTGAGAGTCTTCTATACCTGATCTGTGACTGTATTCTGTGGTATCCTTTCATCATCTTGGGAATTCCTTTTTCTCTTCTCCCATGTTGGATTTCATTTCTGTATCTTGTGTCCAGTGTATATCTATCTGATTACTAACTCAGGAATGCATTTCCTTGGGTCTACTGTGTTACTTCCTGTCTGTCTGCTTTCTAGCTTCCCACTTTTCTGTATTAATTTTTAAAGATTTACTTATTTATGCATATAAGCTGGGGTACAGGCCAGAGGCATGGGGAGCAGAACAGGCAGATCAGCAGAAATACACTGCTGAGGAGAGCAGTGGGTGAGGCAAGAGAGGTGTGCTGTGCCATGTGGGAATCTCCCCAGCCGGGCGTTGAACTCACGTTACCACTGCCAACAGCTCCACAGCGCAGCGCTTAACCACTGCACCACCAAGGAGGCCCCCCGCTTCCCACTTTCTGTTACTCTTCTCTCCTTGTTTTCTATCCTTTTACATTTAGACCTTACACAAAAATTTCTGCTGTCATTTAATGGAATTTTAGGAAGGAATGGAACTAGATCATGTGCTAAAACCCACTCTCTTTACCCAGACGACATGTATCTTAACCCTGTAAAGTGCTTCACGTTGGTAATTTGTGACTAGTTCTGCCTTAAGAGGAGATGCAGTATGTACCACCAGAGTCATAAACACTAACTCTAAAATCTATAAATCTAAAATCTATAAATGGATGACTTTCAGCAGCTGAATCTCTCTTAACCTCATTTTCTTCACCTATAAACTTTGCATAATAGAAACGTCTGTATACTTGACAGTGCTGTAAGGATGAAGTGAGAAAATGCAAGTAGAGCAGTCAGTATAGTGTCTGATATTTGGTGAAGATTAGTTGTTTATATTTAGTCTTTGGTACAAGGTGCTTAGAAGTGACTTGTGCTGGCATTCACTGCCTTAATCAGTTTCGTTTGAATTTCCAGAAATCGTGGATAGCATGCTGGTTCTCTAATTGTATTACAGACTTCAAAATTACCAACACTTAAATTCATTATCTGAGAACTACCATAACCAATCGATATTAATGCCATTTTATAGAACGGAAATTTGAGACTCTGGAAGTTTCAGTGGCTAATAAATAGCAGCCGGCCAAGGCAGGAAACTTTTAATATTTATCTTTTTGTTTACCCTCTCAAGTGCTTTTCTTGGGGGAGGGAGAAGGATTTGTTATTGTTATCCTGGATTCCACTGTGTGTTCAGACTAGGATAAGAAAAAGTGATGGTATGGTTTTTTTATAGGTGACTAATAATAAAAATTCAGGCCATAAATTCTTCCAGTGTTGGGGGCAGGGTAGAAAGTGTCTAATACTTACAATAAATAGTTCTGAAAAGTGAGAAACACGAGAAAATAATCAGATATATATATACACACACACAGATTGGTTTGAATTTTTTTTTTTAAGATTTATTTATGCATACAAGCTGGGGTGCAGGCCAGAGGTGTGGGACAGTGAGAGGACCCAGCAGAGGCAGTGGGGAACAGAACAGGCAGATTGACCGAAATACATTGCTGAGGGAAACAGTGAGTGAGGCAGTAGAGGTCTGCTACGCCATGTGGGAATCTCCCAGCCAGACATTGAACTTGTGCCGCAGCTGCTGACAGCTCCACAGTGTGTGCTTAACCTGTTGCGCCACCAGGGAGGCCCTGGTTTGAATGTTAATGTGAAATAGCAAATGGCAAATTGAGCTTGTAAACTCTTGAAATGGATCATGGAAAGAAAATGGGGATAATTGAGAGAAAATTATAATTCTCTACAAACAGAAGGATATGATCTAAATAGGAGTTTTGCTCCTAAATTAGTACTCTTCCTGCTACCAATGCTACATTTCATTTTTTAAGCTATTTTATCATTGTTCTTTTTAGTTCTTCTGTTAAATAAGTTAGTATTTCAATTAAGTTTGCTCCATAGTTTACAGATGAGAAAACTTGGGCATAGGTTTGGAATGAAGAACAAGTGCAGAAATCTGAACTACTTCCCCCCCCCCCCCCGCCCTTTGTTTGAGTTGAGCTTGTCTCTTTATAAGATCCAGAAACCAGAATGTTGTAGATAGTATAGAAAGGAAATCCGACATTTTGCTCTTACTTTGCTGTAATTTGATTACTTGATAAATTCTGCATATAGCTTAGGCCATTAAAGCCACTGAAGAAAGGAGTTGGCAGACTTTTTGTTAAGGGTCAGATGGCAGATCCTTTAGACTTTGTGGGCTCTATTGTTTCCATCAGCTCTCGTTGTGTTGTGAAAACAGCCATGTACAGTATATAAATGAATGAGTGTGAATATTCCAGTAAAATTTTCTGTATAGAAATAGGTAGGCTGGATTTGGCCTGCAGGGAACCTGTACCAAAATACAGGCCAGATTTTGGCAAATGGTTAGTGACCACCAAATCACAACTGTTTTTATTATTTGAGATCTATAATCCCTTGTAGGATGCCATGTGAGTGCGTGAACAAAATAAGACCTAAACTTTACACTTGCAGAATGTTCAGACTGCATTTCTGAAGAAATTACTTTTTAAAAAAGATTTATTTATTTATGCATAAAAGCTGGGGTGTAGGCCAGAGGCTTGGGGTGGTGAGGATTCAACAGAGACAGAGTGGAGAGCAGAACAGGCAGATTGACCAAAATACAATGCTGAGGGGAGCAGCAGGCAAGACAGGAGAGGTCTGCTGCACCATGTGGGAGTCTCCCTGGCCAGGGATGGAACTCATGCTGCAATGGCTCTGGATAGCTTCATAGTGCTGCGCTTAACCCGCTGCGCCACCAGGGGAAGCCCTGAAGAAATTACTTTTAAGGAGAACTGAAGGATTAGTTGGGTTATCTAGGGGGAAAAGATAGAGAAGGGAGGATCAGGCAGTGGTCATATTAATCAAGGTGGGAAGTTCACTTAATGTGGATACTAGATTTGACTGAGAGGTCAAGGGAATGAATGAGAATACCAGTATTCAGATGAGTGTACTAAGGGAAAGAGGATGCAAGGAAGACTTGAGGTGCGGAATTATCCTCAACTTTTTGAGTAGGTCCAATGTAGTCACAAAGATTGTTTTAAGAGTAAGGAAGGAAGAAGGTTCAGAGTCAAAGAATGTCACAACAGAAAGAGAAGTTGAAGTGATGTGGCTACAAGCCACAGAATGTAGATAGTCCCTGTGTTTCACAATCTGGTAAAGGTGAGGTATGGGTTCTCCCTTAGGAACAAATGTCTGCTGATGCCCTGATTTTTGCTCCTTAAATAAGGCCCATTTTAAACTTCTGATTCCAGGACTGTCAGATAAGTTTGTGTTGTTTTAAGCCACAAAGTTGGTGATAATTTGTTGCTACAGCAATAGAAAACTAAAATATTTGTAGTTTTCCTTCCTCCTTTTCCTTCTACCACGGATTCATCCTCTGTGTAACTAGGGTAAATCCTTTACTTGTACTGCCGTTGTTTATAAGCTTGATTATTCACTTACTTGGTGATCATTCTCTTTCTCTCTCTTGCTCTCGCTCTTTCGTGCGCGCGCTCTCTCTCTCTCTCTCTCTCTCTCTCTCTCTCTCTCTCTCTCTCTCTCTCTCTCTCTCTGTGTGTGTGTGTGTGTGTATGTGTGTGAGAGAGAAGAGAGAGAGAGTCTTGAACTACATGCCTATCTAGGATTATCTCCTGTACTTTGTCAGCCGTAACCATGGTTCTAATTACCATCTGTCTAGAGGAAACTCCCAGAGTTTATTTCAAGCCGAAATACCAAGAGGCTCATGCAACAGCTCCATTTCACAGAAACTTAACTTCAACTTAACAGATCCAAAACTGATCCCATCATTTTTCTTTTGAAACTTGTTCCTTAATTCAATATTTTCATTCTTGAGCCTTAATTCTGACCTCTGCTGGCTAGTATATGTATTGCAGTTCCAAATATCACTACACAATAACCACCTTGAGTAACCTACTTAACTAACCTACTATAAATCTGCTTTACAATAATAAGTTGCAAAAGCCCCAGGTCTTTTCCTTCTGCTACACATGGACATCATAGAGTAGACTGAATAACTGTTACTTACACTCACGTGCACTCAGTAAAACAGGTCTACTTTATTTTCCTATTGTTCAAGTTAACCAAAATTTATGGATCACATATATAAAATTTATTTATCACATATATATCACATTATTTATCACAAAATTTATTAATCACATATATAAAAATTGATGAAATATTTTCAGAGTTAGGAGATGTTCTTAAATTTACTTTCCTTCCTGGGCCTCCCTGATGGCATAGCGGTTAAGCGCTGCGCTATGGAGCTGTAGGCAGTGACTAAGCGAGTTTAATGCCCGGCCACATGGCCGAACCCACATGGTTTAATGCCGAACCCACATGGTTCGGCAGACCTCTCCTGCCTCGCCCTCAGCAGTGTATTTCCGTCACTCCGCCTATTCTGCTCCCCACTCTGGTGAACCCTCTTGCCATCCCACGCCTCTGGCCTGTACCACAGCTTGTATGCATAAATAAATAAATCTTTAAAAAAAATTTACTTTCCTTCCTAAACAAAACATAGCTAGCTGCCTTTAGTCCAAGTATTCTGTTGCTGCTGAAGAGCTGCTTTAAGCATGTTTCATAATTTTTATCTCTTGGTCCCACTGGCAATAGTATTTTCATTTTACACTTAGGTCTACAAAGGATAAAAATTAATATTACATAAACAACTGTACAGGCGATACTGTTGGATTTTAAATCGAATGTTCTGGCATCTGCCTCACCAAAAGTCGTTTGAAAGTTGATTAATGTTCATTAATCAGCTGATAAAGGATAAATTTGGTGAACAACAGGTGATTTATCAGTATATAATGTGAAAAATGTGGGTTGCTGGAGAGTAGAAATCTGATCTGCTTGGAAGGAGCACTCGAAGTAGTTCGGTCTGGCTTACAGCTTCAGCTCTATTCTATGATTAGATGAGTCAGATCTTTTAGTTGCAGATACCAAAGTCCAATTTTGGTTGATTTAGGGAGAAAATAATTTATTAAAAGGATTCCAGTTCAGTATCACCTGGAAGCCTATATAATCAGCCTTGGAAATCAGGCAGTTGGACTATCACGTTTGTCACCTGGTTACTCTACACAATTGGTGCAGTGAGGACATCATCTCTGTTGAGGCTCAGATATGCTGCTTACTTGACCAAAGCCACAGGTACAGCACTCTGAACCCTGCCACTGTTAGGACAGCCAGTACCGATCTAAGAACTTCATTTGCTGTACTTGACATGGTCACTAAAAAAATTACTGTATCTCTGGCCCCCAGTACAAAATTTGGGGATAATTTAATTTGTGGGGTTGAGATGATGTGAAAAAATAGAGAAAAAGTCTGGGATTTCAACTTCTCTGTTGCTCTGATTTTCAACATGCTTATTAGACTGGAAACCCCCAAATATAAGTAGAGTTCAGATCCTGATCACCAAAAAGTATGACAGATTCTACTATGTGACCCTGAACAAATCACTCTGAACCTCACTTTTCTATGAAGCAAGATAATTAAATTTCAGTATGTTTACTTACTCAACAATAAATAGCAATCTTGTTAGGGTACAAAGATAAGCGCCCTCTCTAATGGAGAAAAAAAACAAGTGGCTAGTTGCAGGCATGCACAGGAGTGGTGCGGCAAAAGAGGATTCACCTGAAGTTACAGGTGATGTTCTTCTAAGTACTTGTATATGACATCAAATTTCCTGTGATGTGATGCTTACACCACTAGAAAACTGTTGCTGTACTCTTGAAAGACTTGTTTGCTTTATGGAAATGTCAAACAATGTTGGCTGGCACAAATCCAGAAACTCAGGCTTTCATTGCTTATTGACAGACTTTATCTAGATTGCCAGTTTCATACAATAGGATACTTTTCAAAGGATAACACATGCCATAGCTTTGCCAGTCGATAATAAGAAAAATTATTGAGCTCCTTGTAGTGTGTACAGCCCCTGGTCTGATCTGACCCTGACCTAAGTCACTTTTTGTCTTTGCTTAAAATAAATGACTGGCTTTAAACTTAGGGTTTGTTTTTTTTTTTTTTAAGGTTTGGTTTTCCATTTATAGAAGGGAGCAGCTGCATAGTAACTTGGGTCTCACCCAGGATCATAATAATAGCAAATTCATCATACAGTAATCAAACATGGAATATACTTTTATAGAATACACTATATAGAACTGACAAATCAATGGGATGGGGCCACATGGAGTCAGCTATTACAAACTTCAGTCTGCTACAGTAATTTATTTTTCTTCTTCCAATTTACAAAAATTTTCAAAATGGTACTGACATACTTTTCATAGAAAACCTCAGTAGGCCTTACAGATACATTAGTAAGTTTTGAAATATTTAACCAGTAATGACTATCAATAAGGATAACCTATTAGGTTTCAGTGAAAAATTTTCTCAACTTTGATGCTGCAATAAAGAAATCATCAGTAGTTTGCCGAACATAAATGATCATCATTGCAAAATATTGGCATTTAGGAGTGAATAACTTCATATGTTAATCTATGTGATTATTTCATTTTTTTAAATTGAGCTAACGTTAGTGTACAACACTAAGTTTCGGAAGTACATTTTCTTACTTCAGCAACTGTATATATCTCACCAGGCCCACTACCAAATTTCCAGTCCTGGTGTAATAATTTCTTTTTCAAAGCATTCTCAAGTGAGATTATTGTAGCTGACATTCTCTTCTAAAATCCAGGTCCAACTGTCCTTTTGATGGCTTCCTTTGGATGACACACAGACATCTTAAATTTAGTCTAAAATGGAGTTCTTGATCTCCCACTTTAAATGCTCTCCTTTCAGTAGTGACTATTTCAGTAAACAGCATCTTTATGGGGCCAGTCGGTAGCTTATACCAGAAACTGGGATTCTCCCTAATTTTCCACATCAAGCCAAGTGACTCAACCTCAAAAATGTATTTCAAATCCATCTCTACTACTATTACTTCAGTCCAAGTCTTAACCAATCTTGCTGCCACCACTCCGATGTTTGTCTATGCTCCACATTAGTAACTCACATACTTGTTTTAAAAGGTATCAATTCAACCCCATCCTTCACCGCAATAGCATTCTTTTGCATAAAATTTAAAAATCTTTATTGAGGCCTACTAAATACTGAATAATCTGAACCCTGTCTCTCTAACTTCACTTACACTATTCCACTCTTGACACGATAGGCTTCAGACAAACTGGATATCTTTCATTTGTCTAAAGAGCAGTCTTCTCTGCCCTTGGCCGCCTGGGCGAGTTGAGCCTTTACAGGGCCTTGCCCTTCCTCTTCCATTTACTTTTCCTCCCAAAATCTTCCCTGACTATGCTTTGCCCCCTAATTTCAAAATTAGGGGGAGTTCTTCCAGTGTGCTTATCATAATTTAAAGTACATACATACTTAAATATGATAGTTAATAGCCACCTTCTCCATCCGAGAATTCAAGAGGACAGGAATTGTCTGTTCTGTTCACCAATGTGCGCATAATAAGAGGCACAAGACTAGCAGGCATTGTACTAAGGGCTATACCTGTAATAATTTAGTAGATAATCCCAGTATGTTGTCTGATGCACAGCCAGCTGTCAGTCTTGTTTTATGAACCCAGCCCCAGTGTGCACACCTACAAGAGGCCCATCACCTCCTGACACACTCCATTACACAGACAGCCCTGGTTGAAAGAAGATTCACTATATTGACCCCAGCATTCCTCCCTGCAGTTTCCGCCCACGGATTCTATTTCTGCCTCTTCTGGGGCCACGCAGTACAAGCCTTCGTCGTCCTTTCACAAGCTTGACTTGGCAGCATCTAAACACCGCTCCGCCCCCCTGGCGTCTCTCGGTCCCGGGGAGGATTCCGGGTGGTCGGGAAGCCCCGGCCCGCCGCTCCCGGCATCCCCCGCCCGGTGCGTCACGTGACGGCGCCCGCCCCGCACCAGCCCTGCAACTGTCCGCCCCCGGGCGGGGCTCACGGCGCGTCCGCCCGCCCCTGGCCGCGCGCCGCAGTCCTCGCGGCTCCGCTGCGGCTCCGGCCCGCACTGCTGTGGGCGAGCGCCCCGGAGAGCTCCCGGCGAGGTAAGAGGCGGCCGGCCGTTGGAGGCTGCGGGCGAAGTTATTCCGCCCGCATCCCCGGGATGCCCGGGTCCCGGAGCAGGGGGCGGCCCAGTGGAGGGGGCTCGGGCGTCTGGGCTGTTCTCAGGGACCGGGCGCCAGGCGACCGGCGGAGGAGAGGCCGCTCGGCCCTGGCAGAGGCTGAGCTGTTGGCCCCAGTGGTATCGGGAGGGGGTGTCCTCAGGCCGCTCGCGGCTCCGCGCTCCTGCACTCTTCTGGCACCTGGAGGCTAAGCCGCTCCGAAGAGCCGTGCCTTGGTTTCCCCTACTGTAAAACGACACGGCCGGGAAGGTGGGGATCTCCACGGTTGCCTTCAGCCTGGAGCTTTTGCGACGGTGTAAGTGAAGTCAAGAGGAAGAAGCAGATTCCTGGGATGGGAAAAACCTTCACCTAGGAACGCGGGAGCAAGTGTCTGGGGCCGGGCACCTACTGACATGTCTGCGTTTTGTGTAAATGGCAAGCCTCCTGGAAACTCGGTTTTTCCATCTTTAAAATAAAGGTGATAGCCCTTGCCCTGCGTCCCTCCGAGGACAAGGTAAAGAGCAGATGGGAAAACCATTTGAAGAGCCAGAACTCCAGAGTAGGTCAAACCTGAGTTCAAGTCCTAGTTCTGCCACTTACTAGCTGTGTGACTTTGAGCCAGATAGAGCTCACTTCTGTTGAAAGAAGCTAATAGTACTAAGCGCATGAGGTTCCTGTGAGGTTTAAGTGTAAAGGCCTTAGCTCAGTGTCCCTCACAGAAGTGCTCAATAGATTAATATTCTTATTAAATTAGTAAGCTAGAGAGTGCTTTGTGAAAGGTTTTTAGTATCATCCCACTATTTTCTACACATTTAGTCTTTAAAACAGTGCTGCTTTGGTTTCCTAAGGAAGGAGCCAAGTGGGATCCTTTTCCTCTTTTCTCCTTCTGGGCCTCTTTGCCTTCTTCTTTACAATTGGCATGTAAACCTGTTGTTCCTTCCAAATGAGCCAGGCAGGATGGGAACATTAATTTACTGGAGCAGATGGGTATCAGATTCCCACTGAAGGGAAAGAAAAGTGCCAAGTGTGTGCTGCCACCAAAAAAAAGCACAGTATAGTGATTGACTATCAGAGCTGGAAGAGGCCTGGGACACCACCTAATTCAGCTGTCTCCTTTTGCACATGGAGAAACTGGACCCAGAAGGAGAACAGGATTTTGATTTTGCTCAGGATGTCGAGAAATGGGTGGAAAGAATGCACACTATTTACCAGTTACTGTGCCTTTCCTGAGCTCTAACCTAATTCTTCATTTATTCAGCAAGTATTTATGGAGTACTTGTACACATGACAGGAACTGGGGATTTTAGAAATTTTATATATATGTACGTACACACACACACACACACACACACACACACACACGCTCACTCCCTCTGCTGGTTCTCAGTATATTGTATAACAGTAAGTTTCATCTCCCACTGAGCTTGTCTCATAACATCTGAACCCAAGGGACAGAAGCATACAGAGAGGCCTGAATTGCTGCATGATCAGTCACAGTAGTTCCAGAGCCCTGTTGAAGCCTGGTGAGAGGTTAGAGACTAGAGAAAATGCCGCTTTGTCGGGGCTTTTAGGAAAGGATTTCCTTCTGGCCTGGAGCACTTGGATTTCTTTGTCTTTCTGGCTTCAGGCCTCTTGTTTTTAGATTCTGAAAAGAGCTACCCTCACCATACTGCCTTCATTTTGGTTTCCATGGCTATCAGATGAATTGTATTTTTATGATAGCACTAGTAGCTGTTAATAGGTGGTCAAACAGTCCCCAGTTCACTCTGGGTTTCTGGTTTTGTGGTGGTCCTGTTTTTTCCAATTGCAGTGTATTCTATCTCTTTCTCCTTCCTTCTCTCCCTCTGGTTCCTTCCCTCTTTTCCTCCATCCTTTTCCCATCCCCTTCCTCTCTCCCTATCACCTTCCTCTTCTTTCTTCTTTTCTTCAACAAACATGTGTTGGTAGCAGGGCAAAGAAAACTGGGCAGAAGTACAAACAGAAATAAAAGCATATATAGACTCTGGCCTAGGTGCCTCAGAATCTTTGGGGGGATAAACCGAGGGGGTTATTACATGCAAGGGGCAAATCAGTGAGGCTCTGATAAAGGTATAGATAGGAAGCCAGTGAGACCTCTCAAAGGTGGGAAAGATAGTGTCCTGGGTAACCAAGAATAAATCATTTACTGAGATGCTTTTCAAGGAAGATGTAAAAGAAACATGTTCTTTTACATGTCTTGCTCACACAGGAACCATTGATGGCACAAAAAGCATTTTGGTCTTGCGGTTTGTTCATTAGAACAAACCCTTTTCTTGAGTCACCTTTGTTTGACATGCCTGCAGTTTCTCTCATTAACTTCTTCCTGCTAGCTTAATGAAGTACTTGATTTTCTACTCGTACATAAGATACTGTAAACATAAAGGTAGATAAATAGACATTTGAATGAGATTTTGTCTCTTTCATCTTAGATGTTTAACCTGTGTGTCTCATTTCACCAGTTGGGTTCTAATGCAGTCACCTATTTATTTTCTTTTCCAAGGAATTGCCCAAATCCTTGTTAGTGAGAAATCACAGGTCTCTTACTTCCAAGCATCCTGGGAACTTAAACAATCCAAATAAGTCAATCTTCCGCTCTCCAGAGAGAGAGAACTGCAGAGTTGTTATTTCTGACCCAGCTATATGCTAGCTTTATTGAAGAGCTGTCCTGCACAGACTAAAGATGTGTGGTCACTGCTGGTCCAAACCCAAATTAGACCAGGTTCTTGCAGCTCATCCCCATGCTTAGGTTCCAAGGTTAGTAATTTCTCAGTTTACACTGAGCTGCTTAGCCTTTCTCCCAGAGCACCATACTCTGCCCTATGTGTTGCGTCCATCACCAGGCTGTGTTCCCCCAGCTTCCCATTGAGTTTTCTTTTGGGAAATTATGGGACCCTTTCCTGCTAGTGGCCTTTTTCAGGGTTACCCCACACTGCCCACGAGATTTCCCCATCTTCAAATCTTTTATTGGAGTTTGGAGGCTCAATCCTTTGTCCTCTTCCTAACTTTTGGCAAATTGTTTCTACTGCTCCAGGAGACCACCTACCAAGGATTCTCAGAGATAGCAGCCTTCAACAAGATAGTTCTGCTAGGACTCTGGGTGCCTGTTCCCCTTTACTTTTCCTATGTCAGAGGGATCCTCTAGTGGCTCTTGGCAAAGCATAGGTGTGTTCCCAGGAGACTGTCTCTCTGCCTGTAGTCCTAAGAGAACTAGGCATTACGTACTGAAAATTCACTTGCTGTGTACCTTGTTAGGGATTTGGTGGCAAGATCTTAATTTTAAAGTGAAGGATTTTCAGTTCCTTCAGCTTCTGTAAGGATCAAATAATCAGTATGTTTCTTTCATTGTCTTTGTTCTGAACTTTTTAAAATCATGAGCCATATCAAGAAGGCATGCCAAGGAAAAGCACACAAATGTATAGCTTAACTATTCTAAGGGAAATATACATATAACCACCACCTATGTCAAGAAATGAAACCTTGCCAGTAGCAGCCCCTTCCAAATCACAACCTTCTCCCCACCAAAAACCCACTGTCTTGACTTTCGTAATAATCATTTCTTTGCTTTTCTTTGTAGCTTTGTCACCTGTGTTTGTACCCCTAAATAATATTTTCACTAATTGTGAAATTAGTGAATCAGAGAATTTAAATTCTCAGAATCATACTGTGTGCATTTTGTGTTTTGCTTCTTTTGCTCAATTTGTTTGTAAGCTTCGTGCAGTTGGTGATCTCACTTGTTGATTTTGCTAACAGTGCTTCCTGATAGGGATGTGTCACAGCATATTTATTCCTCCTGTAGTTGATGGATACTTGTGTTGCTTACAGTTGCTGATTACAAAGAGCAGCACAAACGAGAATATCCTTAGATATTTTCTATTGTGTATGTGAACAACTTTTTTTTAGCTTATATATTAGGAAGCAAAATTGCTTTGCTAGATAATGCCAGTTTTTTTTATATAAAGATTTATTATGCATACAAGAACTGGGGGGTAGGCCAGAGGTGTGGGGTGGTGTGAGGATTCACCAGAGACATAGTGGGAAGCAGAACAGGCGGATCTACTGAAAAACACTGCTTAGGGGAGCAGTAGGCGAGGCAGGAGAGGTCTACTGCACCATGTGGGAACTCCCTGGCTGGGGATCGAACTTAAGCTGCAGTGGCTGCGGATAGCTTCATGGTGCTGAGACCCATTGCGCCACCGGGGAGGCCCGTTTTCTAAGTGATTGGACCAATTTACTTTTTACCAGCCATAAATAAGAGTTCTACTTGTTTAACATTCTTGCAAATTCTTGGTATTGTCAATTTCAAGATTTTAAGCTATTCTTGTGGGTTTATACTGATGTCACTTATGTTTTTACTTTTCTTTCCTTGGTTACTGCTAATATCATGCACTTCTTGATTGGTTAAATGGCCTCTTTTGTGAACTACCTAGTCAAGTCTTGCCTGTTTTTCCATTTTTCTTACTGACTTGTCAGAATTCTTTATACATTTGGTTAGTATGTCAGTTAAGTATTTTAAAAGTATCTTCTACTCTATGACTTTCTTTTCACCCTTTTCATAATTGCTGGTGTCTTAGATCCTGTTCTGTAAAAGCAGAGCCAGTATTGGAGATTTTTGTTAAAGTGATGAATGGGGAGAAGTGCTCAGAAAAAAAGAGAATGACAAAGCAAATGGGTATAGATGAAGAGGTGAGGTTCTCTGGCGAAAGGGACATCTATGAGTTAGGCTGACATTTCTGGATGGGGTGTGGATATGTCATCCAGCGAAGAGGATCTGGCTAGAAATATTATTTACAAATGAAAGTAACGTAAAATAGCGACAGTACCACCAGGACCGGTTGTTGTGGGAGCATAATTCCTCTAAGGGAGCAGAAGAGGGAAGATGTGCTGGGCAGACAGAAGTTAAGTCACCACAGTCCCTACCCTGAGTAATGGCTGGAAGGGTGATGTAAAGAAAGAAGAGGGTTAGAAGGGTTGTAATTGAAATTATCTCAGTGTGTACCAGAAAAACGGGGAGGATGTCCCCTGTTCATGAGCCCACAAACAGAAAAGGAAGAGGGTCACACTGTCCCTTTACCCGTCTGCCACTGGGCACTTTGGCATTGTTGACTGAAGGCACCTTGGCCATCCACAGTGGTAGAATGAGAGAGTGCGGGGCTGTCGAGTGTGTGGGGATGTATAGCACACCTTAGATGTTACAGGTTCAGTTCCAGACCACCACAGTAAAGCAAATGTTGCAGTAAAAGGAGTCAGACAAAGTGTTCGGTTTCCCAGTGCATGTATAAGTTATGTTTATACTATATTGAAGTTTATTAGGGGTGTGATAGCATTATATTAAAAAATATCAATATATACCTTAATTAAAAAATACTTTATTGCTAAAAAATGGGACAGACACACAAAGTGAACACATGCTATAGGAGAGATGGCACCAACAGACTTGCTTAATGCAGAGTTGTCACAAATCTTCAATTTAAAACAAAACAAAACCACACCAGTATCTGTGAAGCACAATAAATAAGATATGCCTATATTCGATATGTCAGCTAGGTGCCTGGTAGTCTCACAGCCCATTTTAAGAGAAACTTCTACATTCACAACTCCTTATCATGTAGGGAGAGTTCCTAGGAGCCATGCTTTCTACATAAAATCTTTCTCTGTCTCTGCCCCCTAACAAAACTAATTTGGACCAGAGATGGACATCAGACCCCAAAAAGCAGTCAATTTATAGGCTCACCAGGGACCAAGTGTGACCTTATGGAAAAAAAAGATGCATCTCTCTTAGAAATTTGAATTCAGAACTAAAGAAAGATACTTAAGGGCAGAAATTAAAGCTGAACCTGTGTGTGTGTGTGTGTGTGTGTGTGTGTGTGTGTGTGTGTGTGTGTACCATGAGATCGTCAGACCTCTGAGGAATCCTAGCTGACTGATATTATGAGGAAGCAGAAGCAATGAGGTAGAGAAGTTTTTGTAGACTCTGGGTCAGGAGAGAATGGGGCAGACCCATAGAGGGTGGCTGAGTTATGTGATAAATGAAGACAAACAGACTACAGCTTCTGAGGGCCTTGTGGCTGCTGTGGAGCCAGACCTTTCATTCTAGGTTCTCAGAGACCCAGGTCTACAAAGATCCTATTCCTGTATTTTCATAAAATTCATTACCTTAACAGTCCACATATACCCTTGATACCTGTGACAAACCTTCCCTTATTTGCATTTGCAGTCAAACGACTCACTAGAATGGATATTCAGAACTTGGGGGCAGTGCCTACATGGATACATTTCAGTTGCTGCCAAGGCTGTTCCAGTCTTTCACTTCTGAAAAGAAAACTGACTCTCTGCCATCAGATGATCAGCAGCTGCAAATCTTGTTGCCTCCCTCACAATAAAGAATCCTCTATACCCGCTGCTCGGCCTGGTGTGAGTGTCTGCATTACAGGCCAAGAGGAGAGCAGTGAGCTTTACTCCCTCTATGGTCTCCTTGTTCCCTCACTGCAGAAAACCTTAACTCACTGCCCATAATTTATTTTCCCTCTGGGATGTTAGAGGGTTGGTTCAAATGCAATACAGAAGAAGAAAGGGAAAGGAATTTAGGGAAAGGAAAGAGTCCTAAGAGAGAGGTAGTTCATCCCGATTTATTGTGAGTTTACTATGCGTTGGGGACAATGTTAAGTGATTTCCATCCATTCTTTCATTTCATCCTCACTGCAACTCCCTAAGGTATTATTAACCCCACTTTTATAGATGAAGAAGCTGAGACACAGGATGGTCTGACTCCACTGATTGTATAATTTGGGGTGTAAAGTAACACTCACTTGTGTGGAATTGCCTCAAGCTGAGAGTGATTAAAGAGAATGGCCTGGGAAACAGTGTGTGGCCGAGTGGGAGGCAGGAGGTAGTGGAAAAGAGACACTGCTCAGATCTTTCCTTTCCTCACACAGGCTGCCTGGGAGAAGGATGCCACCAAAACGTCTGAGTTGGTTGGGGTCCCTTCAAGGTCCGTATTTACACCTTGCTGCTGCTGCTGCTCTGCTTCCTGTTGGCCAAAGTAGAGTTGCCCTTGATTGCCACCGATTCTGGCTTAAGGCCTAAATCTTTGGGTCAGGCCTCCTAACAGCACTGCGATGTCACAACGTGTGTGATACTCTAATGCCTAATGATTACAGGGTTGAGTTCATCTCTTTTCGTGATCTGTGTGTTTATATATCTGTGATGGCCAGCTTGGAAGGCCCTGTACGCGTCATTTCACTAGTGCGGAACCGCAGCATCTCAGGAAGGGAACTAAGATGCAGGTTGCTGTGTTGGGAAGAACAGGGCCTTTGAACTCAGTCCACATTAGGAACTGCAGCTGAGCTGCTCACTAAATGAAGGATGGAGTAACTGTCTCTTCCTGGGATTGAGGATTGGAGGAACTATTGCCTCTGGATTGTTGTACCTGGCACTTAGTGAGACCTCAGCATACCTTGCCCCACCCCTTCAGGGTCACCGGGGAATGAGTATTCAGATCAAAATCAAAAAGCCCAGATCTTGGCAGTCCCACCCCAGTGCACTCATCCGGGTGGGTCACAGTGAACAGGCAAGTCCCAATGGAGGGAGAGAGGCCCTCATGGCTCCAAAAGCCTCAGAGGCCTTAATATCAGAACTCGGCACTCTGGTTTATCTCCTCACATTTCAGAGCTGAAATTAAGAAACAGCTGGTTGTTTCTCAGGCTGAAGAAAGCTGGAGTTTCTAGACAAAGTGTTGAAAAATCTAGCTGAGAGTTTTGTCATCTTCAGTTTTCAGTTTTGTCTCATTTCCAGGGGTGTGGGGGAGTGTAGATCTATCTACAGTGTGCTTTCGTGGCTCACAGTCATTTACTGTGTGATTTCAAACTAAAATCCACAAAACTCTGGGGAAATTTACTTTGATATGAAGAAAGATCTGAAGTCATTAACCCATTAAAGCTCAGGTAATACAGTCTGTAGTAATGCTCTGATGTTTCATATGCCTCGATGTGGGAGGAAAATGGTTTTTTCCTTTGCTGATACTAAGTAGAGTTCTGAGCTATCCAGTCCTTTTAGCCTTCACCCCATCCCCATTTTATTAAAAGCAAAATTCACACTTTGATACTGGTCTGGCCTCCCCTTGATAGAATTTAAGTGCATTTTCTTCCTTATACCAACATGGGACATGAGAACAGTTGATAAGTCCCCTGCCCTGGGGGTATCCAGTGAGGGAGAGGCCAGGCCTCTCCTTTTATCTGTCATTTTATCTGTCATTTTAGAAGAGAAGGGCATTTCTGTTATTTCCTCTTGGTGTCCTGGGCCTCAAAGCAGCATCCCACTGCCCCCCCACAAATTAACTGGAAAATGCTGTGTGAACTGATCCCGCCTGCCTTCCCCCCAAGCCTTAAGACTCCTGGAGCACAGCCAGAGGGATCTTACTGTGCTCTAAGCCTGCCCAGAGGTCTGCTGCCCGGGGAACTTTCGCTGACATTCTTTCCTCTGCCTACAACCCCCTTTCCTCCATTTTCTCAGTGCCCCAAACCTACATTTAACGACTCCAGCTCTTGTGTGAAGCTTGACTTAGTTAAAAACCCAGTCTTTGGGATGATCAGAGCTTCCTGGCTTCAAAAGGGAGCTTTTACTCTCTAACAGAGTGATTGGACTAAGTTGCTTGTCATATAAGTTCTCTCAGGATGAATTTCTTCATTTGTAAAATGAAGACATTACTTTAAATCAGTGCTTCTCGAATGTATGGACCCATTCTGATCCAGTAGGCACAGTATGGTGCCAAGAGCTGACATTTCTACCCAGCTTCTGGGTCCCGAGCACAGCATTCCAAGTTGTAAGGCAGGAGAGATGTTGAGAGAGTTAAGGATGCATGAAGAGTGTTTAATATTGTGCCTTTAAATTGTGATGCTTAGTGAATCAGTGGTAGCTGCTGCTGTTTTTGTTGCCTTCTATTGTTACTGGGTGATTTCCCTAACTGGAGGTCACCTTTTTTTATTCTTTAAACAAGGGCTTTCCCTCTATAATGGCATTAAGCACTTTTTTCCTTGTACTATGGCTTTGTTTTTTGTGGGGGTGGTGGGTGTTGCTTTTTTTTTTTTTTTTTTCAGTAGAGAGACCTTTTCTCCTCCCAGACTTGAGGGCGGCATCTTTATCTGATTCCTGACTCAGATAGTATTTACCACACAGTTATACATTGCAAGTGTTGAGTACCTACTTGGGTTGGTTTTATTTACTTCTTGTTTTATTCCACCAGGATCTGTGTCACATTTGGAATTCTACAGCTAATGGTTTGGCTAGTGTGAGCTACGCTAATATACTAGATAATGATAATGGTGATCATTCATTCAGTAGATGCACATTGAGCCAGACAGTAATTCTAGGCATAATATAAGGCATTGATACAAAGTTTCTGCCTTTAAGGAGCTTCCATTTTACTCAGTGGAGACAGATAATAAATATAAGAGAAGCATATTATATATAAAGTTGGCTCCTTAAGAGAGAATGTGTCCAGTTTGTCACAGGGAATTTTCTCATAAATAGGTCTTCGGAGGCTGTCATTGGGATGCTCTTCGTCTCTGTGTGCTGTCTCACTTTTTTCACGTGGTCAGTCCTGAAGGTGTAACTCAGTACCTCCTCAGTTTCCCTCCCCACCCCACAAATTCACTCATGCTGAAGCATCAGTGAGCTATGTAGATGTCTCTAGAGTGTTTATTCCTGAACCCTTTTGCTGACCCATCATGATATTTAGCAAGGTAAGTGACTCATAGAACCCCCTCTCTCGGAAGCAGGGGGACTTGAGAGAGCAAAACAAAGCAGGAGCTTTATTTCCAGTGCCTGCCATTGACTAAAATTCTGTACAGTTTTTTAAGGGTGCTTTCTCCTTTACAGAATCCTTTTCCATTTCATGCCCTTTAGATGTTAGACTGGGGAAAACCTGGTCATCAGACTTCTTTCTTCACTTTCTCTCTCTGTGATCTCACCCCATCCCTTGGCTTTAAGTGACGTTCAGGAAGAGCCGTGCAGGTCTGAAGAAGGGAACTGACAGCTCCATCCAACAAACGACAAATACCTATTGGCTTGTCTCCTTGTGGTTATGGGATGACCCAGTAGATCCTTTGCCTGTTAGTCAGCCCCAGTGTTTTGCAGACTTGATTTGCAAAGCAAGTGCTGTCTCTGCACGCCTTTGGGAGCAGGAGTCCAAATAGCTCTGTCTGTCCCAACTGGTGAGACACTGAGTACTCCACACTTGGGACTCAGGGCGGCATGGTCTCCCCCAGGGCTGCCAGTCTTAAAAAGTCTCCTGTGTGGGAGGAGAAGCTGTCAGTGAGCACCTCAGAGTTGCCATGCTGACTGGTGGAAGAGTTTGTGACGACAGAAGAATGTGCTCCATGTTCTACTTCCAGGCTAAAACTGTCCCCGAGTGCGATTCAACAGGGTATGCAGAGAAAATCACTTGCAGCTCATCTAAGAGGAATGAGTTCAAAAGCTTCTGTTCAGCTCTGATGGAACAGCACTTATTCTGGGCATTTGAAATGGCTCCTGCGGGTGTGACCTGCGTCTTTGCTTATCACTGTCAGTGACAGATGGATAGAAAGACCCTGGAAAAGGTCTCAAAGCAAAATGAGTCCTTATGGTTACCTTCTTTCCCTTTATATGAGTCTTAGCCACCCTACCTCGGATAAAGTGGAATGGACTGACCTGTGCCCCTGGCTCTTTGGAGCCCTGTGGTGGCACTGCCTTTCTCCCATCTTAAGCAGACCACTGATGAGCAGAATAAAAAGAGTAAAAAGAAAGCATCATTCCAGCCTCTGTTTAAATGTCACTTCCTTGACAACCCTATCTAAAATAGCATGTGTGCACACAGGTGCAAACACACACACATATCCCTTGCCTGCTTATTTCTTAAGTTACTTAGGTTTGTTGTCTGTCTCTGAAGGTAAGGACTTTGTCTCGTTTACTGCTTGCCAGCACTTGCTCTAATATGTAGTGAACAATCAACAAACATTTGTTGAATAAGCTATTTTTTTCTTTGAAAATTTTCAAAATCCTCATGAGGTGTAATAAGACAGCCATCATCAAAATCAGCTTGTTTACAGATGAGGAAATTGGCTCAAAGATTTGCCTCAAGTCACGGGACTCGGAAGCACCAGAGCCTGCCTGTTGAGAGCCAAGTCTAGTGAGATTCACCTCCCAAGAGAGTGGCCTCTGCCTTGCCCAGGGGACACCAGCTGGCCCCGAGGCATGTGGATCCCACCAGTGGGTGGCTAGAAGGGAACACGTTAAACAAGAAACAGCGTGGAGCCTACCTCAGGACCTGCCCCCTGCCGTCCCAAACAAGCTCCTCTCTTGTTTCTCCAGTTCTTCACAGGCATCAAGCTCCAGGTGCACAGGCCCTGGGGGACATTTGTTACTTTAATTCCATAGCTCAGAGGCCCCAGTGGCAAAAAGGAAGGGTAAAACTTGAATCCATTTTTTTTTAAGTGTTACCTGGTTATAGAAATCCCTATTGCTGTGTGGATCCCCATAGATTAGTATAAAGATACAGTAAAAGTCAAGTGCAACAACAGGGAATGTGATGTTTGAATAAAAGGAAATCCTCACCTGAGCTCAGAGCATCCTGAGGGGAGAATGGTCAGTCACATCTGAAATTTGGACCCCAGTGTGTTGCCTAGGGGTGGGGGATGGGCAAGTTTGGAGGAAGGCAAATGCCGCGCAACCCTCCTAGAGACTGAGTGTAAGACCTTTGCCACTATGTGGAGAGGGATCCTTGGAGTTCTAAGGAAACTGAAACCCCAGTAGTTTCTGTGTCAGACACCTTTACCCCAAAATCCCTAGAGACTCCCCCACATCATCCTGAAGGAAAGAAATTGTCATTCAATATTTACAGAGTTGTGTTTCTTCCCTCATCATTTCATCTAACATACCTTTCCTGAATGAAGCTCCTTAAAATATCATTTTGATCTGGCTACTCTCCTCCTGAGAAACCTACAGTAGACAGAATTCAAGCTTCTAAGTTTGCCTTTCGAGGCCTGTACCAAATGGACAACACATATAGGAGAGCAGAGCTGCAGGGGCTCTCGGGACAGAACGGAGACCGCCTGAGGCAGTAAACTAAGAGCTAGATTCTGCTTGATCTAGCCACGGACTGGGCAAGGTGTTCAAGGGCTTCATAACAGTGCCCTTTAGTTTTATGTCAGGAATGGCTAGGTTATGCTGTAGTAACAAGCATTCTCCAAATTCATGGTGTCTTAACCTTTAACCTAAAACAAGGGATTATGTTTCATGCTTGGTATGTGTCCATTTGGAGTTGGTAGGGGGGATTCTGCTTATACTAACTTAAGGACCCAGGCTACCAGAGTATCCACTGTCTCAAATGTTGCCAATTGTTGTGGCAGAGAGAAAAAAGTTCTTGGTGATCTTGCTTAGGTAGGTAAATACGGTGGAGAAGTAGCGCCTATGTCTTTTACTTAAAACGCATTGACTGGCACTAGTCATGTGGCCTCACCCAACCACAGGAGGGATCAGAGAGTGTAATCCAGTCATGTATCCAGAAAAAGGGGAAACTGGAAATAGTTGGGGAACAGCACTGATTATCAACACAGTATGCATTAGATCTTTTAATCATCATAGTAATCCTTTGGGGACATCAAGATCTCTGATTTATATAGGAGGAAATCAAGATGGGGGGGTTATTTGTTTAAGGTCACATACAACTTGTTCCCAGGTGACATTACTAGTCTTCATGATACAGGGAGAGCAATATCATTGACAGGGGTGAAGCTGAGAACCATTCTTGAGTGTGCTGCATTGAAGTGTGGAGTGGGGCCCTTTTCATCACAGTCACCAAGGAGCTTGGTAAAAATGCAGATAATTGGCTCCATTCCAGGGATTTTGCTTCTGGAGATGGGAAGTAGAGTTAAGAATAGACTCTGGGTGATTCTGAGGTAGATGGTCAAGAGCCATGTTACGCAGTCTCGCCAAGTCTGGTTTAAAGGACTTCCTGCCTCTTGAACTCTGTTAGCTCAAATAATTTTTTTTATTTAAAAATTTTGATGTAGGAATTTGTATAGATGCAGTAATTTCATATGTGAGGGAAGGGAGAGTCCTTGGAGCTATGTTTATATAACAAATTTACATAAGGTTGTAGAAACAATTATCTAAAAATTGGGGTGGGTAGAGCTGTTGATAGTTCACTTCTGCTTATTCGTTTACTTAAAAGCATATACTTTGTGCTAGGTATTAGATGATATATTGGATTCTTACTGTATTCTCTGTAACTCAATTGTGGTGGCCCAAAATCTTTAAATAATTTTAAAGATTGATTTATTTCTGCATACAAGAGGTGGGGTGTAGACCAGAGTGGGGGGGGCGAATGAGAGAATTCACCAGAGGCAAAGTGGGGAGCAGAACAGGCAAATTGACTGAAAAACACTGCTGAGGGGAGCAGCGGGCGAGACAGGAGAGGTCTGCCGCGCTGTGTGGGTTAGTTCCCTGGCTGGGGATCGAGCTTGTGTTGCAGTGGCTGGTGATAGCTTCATAGTGCTGAGATTAAACCCTTTGCGCCAACCAGGGAGGCCCCCAGGATATTCCTTATTTATGGGCTGCTATAGAAACTGTGGGAAACTCATCTGGGATGGAAGTTGGCAGTGCTGAGTGCTCTGTGGGCTGTCACACTGGTCACACAACAGATTGGCTGGATTAAATACTGTTAAATAATGTACCAGGTTCAATTTGTCAGGGAGACATGCAGTTACCAGGGTTGGTGGTTGTAATTTGGGTAGTTGTGATTGAGTCTCTCATATTCCCCCCTAAGAATTGGAATAGTGACCATTAGGAATAGGTCCCAGAGAGGACTCTCCTGGACATACCTGCAGAAGGTCATTTGAAAGCCTTTCACTCAGAGGCCGTATAAGTTAGATTCCTTTATAGTTAGTGGTTCATTTTTGAACACCTGTCAGAGTTGTCCCTTATAAAAGGAAAGAACATCATGGATGAGGCACCTCAACAGGTACACCATATGTGGTGCTCCCTTGAAGAACAACATACAGTCATAATCGGAGAAGCTAATTAATTGCGAAGTGGGAGGTGGGGATGAGGAGAACAAAGAGTCTAGGAAGTAGGTCAGAGCTGTTAATAATGATGAAAAGATACTCCCTCCAGATTCACAATTGGCCCTGGTTAAGATGAGCTCGTCTCTGGGAAGAAAATTTTGAGTGGTTGATGGTTTATATGTTTTCGCACAGAAACTTGTTAAAATGGGGATAATGGTATTCTTCTGCTGGTTTATTTTTTATTTTAATTTTTTTTTAAGAGGACAGGTTTATTAGAAAAGGAGGAAAAAAAGAGAGATACCTGCATAGACACTGGCACACAAGAGTGCTGTTCTGGTGGTTTTAAATTGAAGAAGCAAAAGAAAAAAGACAAAAGAAGTGAAGCAAGGATAGCTAGTGAGGTTTTACAAATGAACTCTTCTCTATGGGGATATTGAAAAGTAGAAAGATAAATATAAACTATGGGACACAGTATGGGCAGAGGGGCACCTCTTATATGGACGAAGGAGACTATAGCTGAACCATTTAGCAGAAATGCACTATGTGAAGGGTCAGGGCTTGTCAAAATAAATGTAATATATGAAGTCATTGAATTCAGAGAACAGTGTACAGATTACCAAGCCCTTATGCAGGGACAGCAGAGTATTATTATCTCATAAGGGAGGTAACAAAAAAGAGCCAAGAACATAGCTGGAGGAGAGGACCTGAGAGTGAAGTGCACCTAACCCATGGAGAGTGGCCCAGGCATCAGTTCCTTCCGCACGTGAATGATGTATTGAGAAAAGCAGCATTCAGATTAGGAAAAGAGTAATTACAAGCAGTCACCCACGACTTTGGGAAAAGCCTGGGGAGAAATTTGGGAGGAGTGCGGAGTGAAAAGATAAGAAGTTGTAACAGAACAAGAGTCACATGAGAGTTAAATAGAAAGGGGTTAACTTAATTTCACCAGAGGTACTGCTGCCCTGGTCTCCCAATGCCACTGGTTTATTATTGGCATTGTTGCCTGAAAGAACCAAGAACTTGGGGAAAAACAGAATCTCAATTTCCTAGCACCTGGGGCACATGGACCTACTATTGGAAGCAACAGGTACCTTCCTCTGAAAGTGCTTGTCTTGTCTTTTTTGTTGTCCTGTTTTTTTGGGACCCATCATATGTCTTTTTGTGATAGAGCTGTTTACAGAATGGGGAGAGGAGACACTATAAATCTGGGAAGAGAGCATGAAGAAATGCCCGTCTGAAAGAGGTATTTTGAAAGAATCAGGCTCGGGTAGGACAGATGTCAGAGATGAAGCTCAAGAAACAGATAAGCTCCATACTAGACTTTATCCGGAAACCATGGGAGAACCGCTGAGGAATTTTAAGCCGACAAGTGGTGTGACCAGATTTATATTTTAGAAAGCTCCCCACAGCAGCTGTATGTAAGATGGATTGGATGGAGGCAGAACTGGTTCCAGGGTGACCAGTTAAGAATCCATTACAGTAGTCCAATCTAAAGATGGCGAGGCCAGAAATAACACAGTGACAGAGAGGGCAGGGAGGAAAGGATAATATGAGAGTGCTTCAGGAGGAAGAAACACAGAGACTAACCTGGAGAGAGAGAAGAAATCAAGGAGGTTCCCTTCAGTTACTTAGTGGGGTGGCCGGGTGGAAGGTGACAGTGCCACTGATTGGAACATGGAATACCGTTGGTAGGGCAAGAGTGGGGATAGACTGTATGTACAGTTTCTTAAAGTGAGATAAAGGTGACATACAATATAATGCACAGAGGGAGGCATACAATCCATGATAGACAAACCATTAAACTGTAGAGTTCAGACCACATATGTCTTGGAGGAGCTCAAATTTTCCTCAGACAAAAGCACACATTGGTGCTTCTACGTTTCTTGGAGCTTAGATAGCTGACAAGTATGATTTTTATTTTTATAAAATTGGAAAGAAAACCAAGACCCTAGAGAGGTTTCCAACTTGATAAAAGTCAGCTGTGAAGCCTGCCCTGTTTATTGCTGCAGTTGCCTGGACCTTCAGGCTTGGACATTGCTCCAGGTCATCTAAGTCAAGCCCCTTGTTGTTTTAGGTGGGGACTGACACTCATAAACAAGAAGGCTTTAACTGAGTATGAATAACAGAAATCCAAAGAAGCCAGCTTAAGCAAATGGAGGTTGTTTTCTAAGAGTTTGGAGATAGCTGATGGCAAGGACAGGGCTGAGCTATGAGAGTAGAACTTGTAATACCATCGAGAAGCTGGGATGCCTGGTCCACCCTTTCTCTCAGCATTTTTCTCTGTCTTGGATTCGCTCTTCTCTGACATAGACTAGCGTCCTCTGTACCACCACCACCTCCCTGCTGAGGATGGTCACCAGCAACTGTAACTGGTTTATAGTTTACAATTCAGGAAATAAGCCATTCATTCCCCTCCATTCAGATAAAAAGCCAGATTCTGCCATTGAAAATTATATTCCCCTGGGGATTCAGTGGCCCAGTTGGAGCCACCTTGCATCCAACAGTTGCAGTCAGGGGCTGGGCTAGTGTTGTTTTGCATACAGGGCTGTGGGGTATAATCAATGACATAAACTGTTGGTGGGAGGACAGATAATTTCCAGAGAAAACAAGAGTGCAGGTGGCTGGGCGCCCAGCCCAGTAGATGTTCAGGACACTTAGGGTTACGTTGGTAACTAGTGGCAGAGCCAGGACCGAAACCCGTAGCAGGCTTTCCTGAGGCTGCACCACATGGGGAGACCGTGGTAAATTACTTAATCTGGAATGAGGAGAGATGGGCAGACAGACACTCATCGCCTCTGTTCTTGTTCCTGTTGGTGTAAAGATATCGCGGTCCCTTCCCTGGGAGTGTACGCATCCAGAGCTCTAGGAACGAAACAGCCAAAGGGGGGTTCCCTCTCCATTAGTCCATGCTCTTTGGGTTACAAGTCACATAAACCCAAATCAAACCAGCTTAAACAAAAGAATTAATTGGAGGTGCATTGAGGTACCTCACAGACTTGAAGGAAGAACTGTAGATTCCAGGGACTCTTCAGGAATTGGGATCAGTACCACCAGGACACACTTAAGGCCTCCCTTTATTTCAATTTTTTCATCTTTTTCATCAAATTTTTCAATTTTCATCCTTTATTCTTCCTGCTTAGCTTCTGGTACCAAGATTTTCTCCACCACGTGGGGGACCCCCTGCCTGAAGTTCTGGGGTAATATCCTTACAGTATCTGACCAAAGAGAAGTGAGTCTTCCCTTCTGGTCCCAGTAGGAAAATCGTAGAGAAGGATTCTGATAGAGGGGATCAAGCCCTGTGATTAACTGGACTTTGTTCGGTTGGAATATTTTAACCAAGGGGGTTGTAAGCAGGATAGACCAAAACCTCTTGTTTTGTGACTGTCTTCCAGGTGACTATGGAGGCTGGAGGGCTCCCCCTGGAGCTGTGGCGCATGATCTTGGCCTACCTGCACCTTCCCGACCTGGGCCGCTGCAGCCTGGTGTGCAGGGCCTGGTACGAGCTGATCCTCAGTCTCGACAGCACCCGTTGGCGGCAGCTGTGTCTGGGCTGCACCGAGTGCCGCCACCCCAACTGGCCCAACCAGCCCGATGTAGAGCCTGAGTCTTGGAGGGAAGCCTTCAAGCAGCATTACCTTGCGTCCAAGACCTGGACCAAGAATGCTCTAGACTTGGAGTCCTCCGTCTGCTTTTCTCTATTTCGCCGGAGGAGGGAACGACGCACCCTGAGCGTGGGACCAGGCCATGAGTTTGATAGCTTGGGCAGCGCCTTGGCCATGGCCAGCCTGTATGACCGAATTGTGCTGTTCCCAGGTGTATATGAAGAGCAAGGTGAAATCATCCTAAAGGTGCCCGTGGAGATTGTAGGCCACGGGAAGTTGGGCGAAGTGGCCCTGTTAGCGAGCATTGACCAGCACTGCTCAACCACGCGCCTGTGCAACCTCGTCTTCATGCCAGCCTGGTTCTCACCCTTCATGTTTAAGGTGAGTGCCTGCATCACCTGGTTGGTGTCCGGTCCTGATCCTGGACCTTGGCCTCTACTCAGTGGGTTGATTACTCCTTTTTTGTTGAAAATGAATATTTAATGTTGTCCTGGTGCACACACTCCTCATGAGTTCTGTACCAGCTGAGAAATAGGCACAGGGATCCACAGAGGCCTTCCTGGTAAAGTTATGTTAAACAATGAGCCCTGGACTTGAGGCCAAAATTGCTGTATACTTAGCGCTTTAAAACTGGATCAACTGGAGCCACCAGGTTGAGCAATTAGCTGGGAAAGCCAGGTTTAGGAGCACGCCACGGAAGCAGAGAACATTTCAGCAGCTCATGGTGGCAAGCCTGAGAGAGCCAGAGAGGGACAGCTCTGCAGCTGTAACCCCAGCACTTGAACCCCACCCTGTGACTGTCAGGGAGGGTCAGGGTCCTGTCATGTTTAGTTACCTCTCAGTTGTCACTGGAGATAGTCAGGGGATACTAGCTGGGGCAGCGGGCCAGGGACGCACACATGCATGCAGGACCAAGAGAGGGTGCAGTGAAGGAGAGCGCTGTGAGAGGGTGAGAGCCAGAGAAGTGTCACATGAGCCGGCACATTCTCTATGTACCAAGACCTGGAGCTGGGACTCCAGAGGTCTTGGTCACATTGGGCTTACAGGCCGGCCCGTGTTTGTGAGAACTCACAGCCCTCCCAGTCATCTGATCATCCCAGAGTGACCCTCTCCTGCTTCCCTCCTGTGTTAGCATGTGTTGATTCCATTTCATCCAGCATCCTCTGAGCATTCAGCTTCTTCCTGAATCCCCATATTCATCCCCACCCAACTTTTTTCTCATGAAGTATTTCATAAGATTTGAAGTTTTTAGAAAGGATCCTGCTATACTGTTTGGACTTTCCTGCCATTATCCATGCCCACTCTTGTCTCTCTTTCTTGGGGTTGGAAGGAGGGAAGGGCAGCCAATTCCCAGCTACCTCCTTCTGATGGAGCAGCTCCCCAGCTCCTCCCGGGGCCAGCTGACACCTGCCTGGAGGGGAAGGGAACATGGTCTCAGGACAGAGAGCTCCTCCATGCTCTACCCTCTGTCAAAGGCAGTTAGAGTTTTGACTGGCAAAACAAATCTCACCCCTGTTATATCTTTTTTCTCATTTTCACTCCCCAGACAACATCGGGTCATGTCCAGTTTGACAACTGCAACTTTGAGAATGGGCACATTCAGGTCCACGGCCCAGGCACCTGCCAAGTGAAGTTCTGCACCTTCAAAAACACCCATGTCTTCCTGCACAATGTGCCCCTGTGTGTCCTGGAAAACTGTGAATTTGTGGGCAGTGAAAACAACTCTGTGACTGTTGAGGGCCACCCATCTGCAGACAAGAACTGGGCTTACAAATATCTACTGGGGCTGATCAGGTCCTCACCCAGTTTGCTCCCCACAGAGGACTCTGATTCTTTAATGTCCCTAGACTTAGAGAGCAGGGACCAGGCCTGGAGCCCACGGACCTGTGACATTGTCATTGAGGGCAGCCAGAGCCCTACCAGCCCAGCCTCCAGCTCCCCAAAGCCAGGCTCTAGGGCTGGCTCACAGGAGGCAGAGGTGGGCAGCGATGGGGAAAGGGTAGCCCAGACCCCAGACAGTAGCGATGGAGGCCTGAGTCCCAGTGGGGAGGATGAAGATGAGGACCAGCTCACATATAGACTGTCCTACCAAGTACAGGGCCCACGCCCTGTACTGGGGGGCTCCTTTCTGGGTCCACCACTGCCAGGAGCATCCATTCAGCTGCCCAGCTGTCTCGTACTGAACTCACTGCAGCAGGAGCTACAGAAGGACAAGGAGGCCATGGCACTAGCCAGCTCCGTGCAGGGCTGCCTCATCCGCAAGTGCCTCTTCCGGGATGGGAAAGGAGGTGTCTTCGTCTGTTCCTATGGTCGAGCCAAGATGGAAGGAAATATCTTCCGGAACCTGACTTACGCTGTGCGGTGTATACATAATAGCAAGGTGCTGGCATAGGCTTACTCTACAGATCTCTGAACTGCACTGAGTTCCAAGAACCTGGATTTTGATTGGCAGGAGGGCTACTGTGGCTATATGCATGAAGGCCTTGCTGGGGCCATTTTGCATCTTCCTAAAGAATCATCTTTTTCTTAAGCTTATAACATACTTGCCTCATGTTCATCATCTGACTTGGACAGGGGAGAAACTATTCTTCCTACTTTATAGGAAAAACAGGCCCAGAGAGGGAAGGTCACTTACTCAGGGTCGCATGCCATTTAGAGGCAGACCTAGGACTGGAGCCCAGATCTTCCACCTCCTTTCACTACATCAGGCTGCTTCTTGGACGTGTCACCCAAGTCCTAGTGGAAGGAATGAGAGAAAATTCAGGGAGATATGATTATTGCCTTTGATTCCAAATCTGTATGGGGTGATTGAGAAGGCTTCCCAGAAAGGCAGTGTCTGTGCTAAACAGGATGAGTAGCGGGTAGCCAAGGAAAATGGGATGCATGTAGTGAGAAGGGGGTGCAGAGTAAGCCAGAGAACCGGAACATCCTGTGCTAGCATGTGGATATGAGGCTGAATTCAACAATGGGGTGGCACGGAGGAAGAGCTTGAGAAATGAGGCCGGGGAAGTGAGCAGAAGCCCCCTTACCCAGAGAGCCCCACTGAGACCTAGGGCCTGTTTTCTAAAGTGCTGTGTTCCCTTGTGTATGCGTTGGGGCCTTGCATGCACAGGCCCATCAGAGCCCCAAAGGACAGTCTGCAAATCCCACAAATGGCCTAGAACAGGAAAGTAGAATGGCCGGCTCCTAGGCTTGAGTCTCACCTCTCCACTAGTTCACCGCAAACTTTGCCTTCCTCTTCTGTAAATGGAAACAAGCATTCTCTTTTGCCTCCCTCACTGGGGGTTTGTGACTGTCCCGTGCCATATTTCATACTATTGAATATATTACTAATAGTATACAATTTATCCTGATGTAATATATTTTTACTAGCATACAATTAAGACAATCTCTAGAAAGATATTCTAGATTTTGAATTTAATTATGAAATACGAAAAGCAAATGTAAATGGCAATGCATCCCCTTAATAGGCTGTGTGCTGGGTTATGGTGCCTTGTTTACAGGGGACTTCCTTATACCAGTGCTTCTGATTATTCCTTAGTTTGGAGCTCCACTGCTTTTCCTACCCCAGGATAGTACACTAAGAGAGATTCCAAACAGGCAAGAATAGGCCTTTGTCTTATAAAGTGAAAGGGAGAGTGGGAGAGAAGCCCTCTCACCCCTCCACCCCCAATCCTCTGGTGCCTTCTCTCAGGCAGGTGAATTTCGTGCCTGTGAAGGCACAATCCTGGTGTATCTGGAGCTTGATTCCATTGAAAGTAGCTGCGCCCTTGCATCCCTGGGAAAGTCTTGTAACACCAATGTGTGTCAAGTTTGAAGACCACCACATCCCATATTCTCTGAGCGTCTTTCCGTCCCCCTCCCCTGTGTTCACCGGTTGTGAGTAAGGAGCACAGGGAACCAAGCTTCCATGCGGGCTTTATTAGGGAACTGGTGTGAGCTGGTGAAGAGCCTCCAGGGCAAAGCCAGGAAGGGCAGGAACGTGCTGAGCTGGTGAGCACTGAGGCTCCCCTTGCGTGCGGGTTGAATAGCATGGACGAGATGGTAAGGAAAAGACTCAGCATCCCCCAAGTGGTTTTTTAAAAAACCATATGAACAAAACAAACGCTTTCTCTCTCTGCATAGATCGTCATGCTCAGAAACGACATTCACCGCTGCAGGGCTTCAGGCATCTTTCTGCGCTTGGAGGGCGGAGGCCTGATTGCAGGCAACAACATTTACCACAACGCAGAGGCTGGTGTAGACATCCGGAAAAAGTCCAACCCACTCATCCTGGTACTTTCTCTCTGTCTTCATGCCCTTTTCAGGTTGATTCTTGGTTCTTTTCTGAGGATATTTAAATAAATGTTGCTGTCTGGAATTTATATTGCTTCCTGTTTGTGGTGGGTCGTTCTGCCCCTTTTCTGACCCTGTGGCTCTGGGTCCCTTTTCTCTATGTGTTAGGTAGGAGTGTTTTTGGATAAGTCACTGCCCTGCTCTCTCCTTGTGGGTCAAAAGAGAGAGCGATTTCTCAGGACCCTCCCTCAGCCCAGATACACTGCGGCTGACTTTAAAAATACAGTATCTGCCCTGAAAGACAGCTGGATCCAAAATAAGACAAAAAACCCCACAAGATTAGCTCTTTTCTATAAAAAGGACATTTAGGACACTTAGTTCTGAGAATTCTTGGATATTGTGAGGACACACTTTGACTTTACACCAACGTGAAAGCCACAGAGATCCAATGACAAGTGACAAGAGACAAACGAGACAGCCCCTTTATCTGCTCTAACCTTCCCCGACTGACACATTTCCCAGAAATTGGGAAATGTGAGACTGTGGGCTTGGAAAAAATAATACCCACCGTTACGCATAGTGCCTACTATATGCCAAGGACAGTTCTAAGCACTTTGTATAGTTTATTTAGTTGTGGCTTTGTCCTCACACAACCTCTAGGTAGAATTATTATCCCCATTTTATAGGTGAAGACATTGAGGCACAAAGCAGGTACTAAGGATCTTGTCCAAAGTCACACTAATGAAAGAGCTGGGATTGGAATCCAAGGTTAACCCCTTATATCTATACTGCCCTTGCAAATGCAGAGAAAGGAAAATTCCTCTCTAAGTTTAAAGAGACATGTCTAGCCAGTGCCCCCTGCCAATCCCTTTCTGTGTTTCTGCCAGGCAGCTGGTGTTTGATGCTTGGCCTTGGTTTAGAAAATTATTGCCAGAGAGATAAACGGAGTTTGGCTTCCCAGGGACAGAGGGGACAGGCCGGTTTAGCAGGTGGAGGGGGTGCTGAGGTGTTTCATTTCAGTCCTGGCTTTATCCAGGTGTGGGGATGGGCACGCCATGCCCACATCTCTCTCTCTCTCTCTCTGTACTTTCCAACCCTGTGAGGGACTTCTTTGAGGTTGTGGTTGCCCTGGTGAGTCTGCCAAAGCTGAGAAAATCTGCAAAGTGAGTAAGAATAGGAGCACTTGCAGCATCAAATGCTTTCAAGCAAACTAGAATTTTGTTTCTGTGAAATCATTTTGGAAGAGAGACAGACAACGAGCTTCCTGGTTTATGTATGGGATTGTATTGGGGCTATAATGAGCAATTAGAGTGAAATGGTTTTATTATAATTGAAAATTTTTGTCAATATGCATAAACAACTGAGTGGGTAACAGAAAAACTAGGTTTGAAATCTGGCTCTGTCGCACACATGCTATGTGACCCTGGATCTGTTTCTCCATTTGTTTGACAAGGTATCAGACATTCATACCTGTAGGGCCCTTACAGTCCATCTCTATGGCCTCGTGCTCATGGGACACACGTTCCCCAAACCTTTGTGCAGATCCTCCCCTGAATAAGGAGAGAGGACAAGAAGCCAGATCTCATTAGGATGAAGCCCTTCTCTTAGGACTATGCTTAGTCAACATTTTAATGTACAGGGTGCTGGGAGGAGGGGTCCCTGAATCCTGGACAGTGTGACCTAGCCAGATAATTATGTGTTTGGAGGCTTTTGGGGGGGCTCAGAAACCTTAGGTAGCAAGGCTTACAGATAAAGTGTCAACTTAACCACATTCTAGTGGTGAGGCAGGGAAGACACTGCTCTTCAGATCCTCCCTGATGGGTTTCCGGGTGTGCGCCTGTGCAGGAAGGGCAGGACAGCACCGCCGTCCACTTTGTCAGGTGCTAGGGGCCTTCCAGGACATGCTTTCTCCACTTCTTACCCTGACTTCTTGCAGGAATGTCTGACTTGTTCTGTGGTATCTTTTGTTCACTTGCAGTGTAACCAGATCCACCATGGCCTTCGCTCTGGCATTGTTGTCCTTGGCAATGGGAAAGGCATCATCCGGAACAATCAAATCTTTTCAAATAAGGAGGCTGGCATTTATATCCTGTACCACGGAAACCCAGTTGTGAGGTACGTGCTGCTGTGCCCAGCCGTCCTGCTCATCCGAGGTCCCTTCTTTCCTCTCTCACCTTTCTATTTCCCTACTCCCTGTTTTTTTGTTTTTTTCCTGTTTCAAAAAGTTTCGTTTCTTGTTGTTTGGAAACAACTGTAGAGAGCTGCAAGCTTTATCCCATAACAGTGACAAAGCTGCTTTGTGTTTCTGCGTTCCCTTCTGGTTAACTACAGGTAGCCATTCTATACAGCAAACAGGCCCAAGCCCTTCAAATAATGAGAATGAAGGTAAACAAAGGGGCTCTGCTTCCTGGGGGCTCACTCTAGCCTGGAGGGCATATGTGCCCCCAAAATAGCCTAACATAGAGAAGGCAGAGAGATTTCAACTCACCTGACAACTCCGGCCCATTGATAGTGGCTGCCTGGGACGCTGTGTTCAGCCAGGAGGCTGCGGGTGGCCTCAGCCTGAGGGCAGGTTGTGAGCAGTCCATGGGCCGCAGGTGGGAGGGGCAGTGCAGGGTGGAGGCGTGTGCCTGCCATCCCTGCTCAGGTGGGGCAGACTGTGAGGAATGCCCTGGGAGTAGGGCAAGAAAGGGAGGGAAATTTCTGGCTAAGGGAAGCGGGAACGTCCTCATTTAAGGGGTGGCACTGGTGTTGGGATATGGGTGGAACTTGGACTCTCGTGGAGACGGGAAATGGACCTTCCCAGTAAAGGAAAGACGAACCAAGGTAGCAGAAACACAGCAGAGTCAGGGCTTAGTCAGCAAACCGTCCTCGTGGCTTGAGAAAGAGCCTGACACAGGCGCGGCAGTGGTATAGAATGCTTTAAATTAGGATGCTTCCTAAAGATCTTGGGTCCTGTGGTCACTGCAGTACGACTTTTTATATCCCCGTGCAGTCCATCTCTCCCATGCAGTGTGTTGGAAAGGGGTGATGGAAAGCCAGTCTTGGGCTGGCTAAGGAAGACCTTCTGTAGACCAAGCTGAGGAAGGTAGTTTATTCTCTTTAGATGATAGGGGAACTATTAAATATTTGAGCAGAAGATTCACACAGCGATGTCTGTGCTTCAGAAAAATGACTGACATTTATGTACAGTAAATATATTCTGTGGCTTTCCCCGGCATTATTCCACATTTCGTTCCCATCTTGTCGTATGGCCTTTGTATTTATGACTTTGGAACGTTTTAGAACATGTTTCTTGATAGTCCCTAATTTTTTGAACCCATTACTATACTGTGAGGAATCAACTTTTCACTGTTACAGACAGCTTCCTAAAAGCATTTAGTGATCATAGAGCTCTTTTCCATCCTTTGCATTATTGCCTTAAGGTGAGAGTATGTTTGTATGTGTGCATGTTCCTCACTTAACACACATTTAAGTGGATGTAAAAATGGGTCAGTAATTAAAAAAAAAAGAATATAAAAGCAGTTTCTACTCCTGAAGTCTCATGCTGGACACATATACCAATAGCCACGGGGAAGACTCACCAAAACGAGCACAAGGTCTTCGTGCAGAATGCCGGAGGCGCCCAGCCGTGCTTTCAGCTGAGTGTGTTAGGGAAGGCCGTCTAAGTTCTGCTTGAAGGGTCAATAGGATTTCATGGCCTAGTAAGAGGCATTCTGGGCCCAGAGACAGTGAAATTTAAGGTATGTCTGAGAAAATGGTGATAAACATGGTTTATCTGTGGACGAGATACTTAGGGGAACTGAGTGAAAGGCCAGCTTCCTGAGCTGGAGAACAGGGGACCTAGATGCAGTTGTGGCAGGTAAAATGGCCCTCCACAGGTGTCCATGTCTTAATCCTGTGGTACCTTATGTGATAAAAGGGACTTTGCATTTGTGACTAAGTAAAGGCCCTTGAGTTGGGGAAGTGGTCCTGGGTTGTCCAGGTTTTCCGATGTAATCACAGGGTCACTGTAATTGGGAGGCAGGAAGCAGAGAAAAGGAATCGTGACAACAGAAGCAGGGGTCGGAGTGGTGACGCCACAGGCCAAGAAAAATGGGCAGCCACTAAAAGCTGGAAAAGATAAGAAATGGACTCCCCTCTAGAGTTTCAGATCCAGGTCTGTTAGACTTTCATTTAGCCTTTTAAGACCCATTTGGGACTCCTGACCTCTTAAACTGGAAAATACTAAATTTGTGTTATTTTGAACTGCAAAATTTGTGGTAATTTGTTATAGCAGCTGTAGACCAAGCTAGGAAGTTGAGACTTTAAAATCTCTGTCTTTGGTTCTTAAAACATAATTACTTTGAGAGAGCAGGTTGTGCTTTTTCCCTTTATGTTTCTTTGTGGTAGGATGTAAGGATCTGGGGGAGGGTACAGAATGAATTTCAAGATCCCTGAAGTGACCTGAATAAGGCAAACCACAGTATTTTTTTCCTTGCCAGTGACAGTTATATAACCCATTCTGTCTCTTTTTGCCTTGGCTGCAGAGAAGCACAGGCCTCTAGCTGTGTCATTGCAGTAAATATCCCCTCCTTGATTCATGCTACAAAGATTGGTCCCCTTTTTCTAAATGCTTTCTGAGACTTCTTTTATCTTTATGCTGCTCACCTTATTACACACCCCACATTTATTCAAGTGGCCATGGATACTTTATGGGGTAAGTTAGATTTGTATTAAAATATACCAGTCACACATTTGTTGCTATGTCATAGTTCTTAGAAATGGAGACCGTGTACCCCGGCTCAGGGACCGCATCTAACTGTGAATTCAAGAAACCCTCAGTAACCATCATCGGTCGACAGAACTCTAACCAGATTAAAGCCATTTTAGATCTGTCTGAAGGGAAAAATGGGAATCTTTAAACAAATAATTCCACTTGTTCAACTCCAGAATACACAGTGTAAATGAATTGATATTTGGCTTTTCCAGAATACTGTTTTTCCCCCCAAGGAAGTAAAACTTTCGGGCCCTGCCCCAAGAAACAGGAAAACATCGTCAACCAACTCCTGCTCTATGAAGTGTCAGGCCCTGTGGGAGACTCTGAAGGGCCAGATGACTGCTTAAGCCCATCTCTCTCAGTGACATGATGGGAAGGAGGAGCACCACCTCCTGCGAGTGGGGAAAGGTCCTTCCAGTGGGCAAGGGGAGCACAGCATTCCTGCTAATCAAAACAACAAACCACAGACATATGCTCTCCAGGATAATCCAATTCTGCTAAGGTCAGGGTGGGACTAGCTTTGTTTTTACACAGTGAACCACCACTCGAGCGTCTGGTTTTGAGTTTTATCCACCAGGGCTTTACATGGCAGTAGGGGCCGTGTGTGTATGTGCGTGCGTGTGTGTGTGTGTGTGTGTGTGTGTGTGTGTGTGTGTGTGTGTGTGAGAGAGAGAGAGACTATAGGTTCCTTTCTCTTCCACTGTGACTCACCCATCCCATGAGGTTTCTCACTCATGTTGTCCGATGTCCTTGAAACTCCCTTTTTGAAATCTGGTTTTCTTCTTTTAAGGCACATCATTATTTCATGCTGTGTCACATACATATGTGATTAACGGAAAATAAGGTAGAGTAGCTGTCAGATACAAACAGAAGATAGTAGGCTCATTACAGAGTCTGATCCAGGCTTGGACACTGGTCACTCCCACAAGTGTAACAGTCTCTCTGGAATTCTTGGCACCGCCAAGACTTTACCTGTGACCTGTGCACGATGGCACCTTTAATAAAGGTGTTTCTATGTGTAAGTTGGTAAAGAGAGTTCATGGACACTTGGATATTGTTACGCTTACTTGGCATAATTATGGGTTGAGTTTTTGGTCAAGGCGTCTGAATAACAGATTTCTTACTGCCAGACCTCTAGGGCTTCAGGAAGTGCTTTATGCCCCTGTGAGCCAGCTGGGGAAGCCCACAGAAGAAGTCATTCACCTTGGGTGGGCATCGTCTGAAGCATGACTAATCTGGTCTTACCTCTTTGTCTTGTTCTCCTTCCATTTTAGCGGGAACCACATTTTCAAGGGCCGCGCGGCCGGCATAGCAGTGAATGAGAATGGCAAAGGCCTCATTACAGGTAGGGGTGGGGACTGCCTGGAGCTGTGACCAGTCCAGCAGCCAAGTCATTATCTTGGCTTCACCCCGGTCCAGTCTTTCCCCTGCACAGATTGACCCCTTCTCTGACAGTGGGCTAGGACTCTGGGAACTACTTCATACACTGACCGTGCTTATCACACAGAGGACCTGGGAGGGTGGGAATGTCTACTCTTTGCCAGACTGGTGCTTATAGGATCACACTGGGTGGCTCATATAGCACTATCAAAATCGTGCCACACAAAGTGACTGACTCCTTCCTCCTGGCTTTTTACATGTGCCTGCCTACTCTGGAAAGCCACCCCCACCCCCTCTGCCCCACCAACTTCTTATCCTTAGGATCTCAGCTTAAGTGTCACTTTCTGAGGGAAGCCTGCCCTGACCCCCCATCACACATAAACATTCACTGTGCCTAGACGGTCTGCTCTGTAGGACATTTTACTTAATCTCTTAGTGATCTGTTTAATGTCATTCTCTGCTGTCGAATGGTAAATTCTGTGAGGCAAGGACCACGTGTGTCTGCTACGTTGACTTAGCGTCAGCACAGAGCACAGCCATACCTAAGACATAAAAGTGATTCAGTGAATGTCAGGCTCCCCTGACTGAATGCAGCCTTCTTTATTCATCAGACACCTATTGAGCACATGATGTACACAGGAGCCAGGGACACGGTAGTGAACAAAACAGATGCCAGCCCTTCTCCCAGGAACTAAACTTTTAGGAGGGAAAGCAATACCTAAATGAAGAGCACCTACACAGACAAGTAAAGTCATACCTGAGGGTGGTGAGTGCGCTACAGATGGTGATAGAGGCACTGCGGGTGATTGTGTGGTCGGGGCAGGCTTTCCTGAGAAGGTGATATGTAAATGAGGACCTGAATGATGGGAAGGAGCCTGGGAAGAGACTGAATTCCACGCCAGGCTGCCTGTGGGAAGAGACCCTGCATGCTTAGGGAGCAGGGATAGCCATCGCTGGTGTGACTGGGGCGCGGTGAGCGAGAATGAGGGGTGTGAGATGGGATGCCCGCAAAACAGGACAGAGCCGGAGGGAGGGAAGGGAAAGGGCACAAAATGGAATAGAAAAGAACACAAGGGACCATGGAGATGGATCACGGGTGAATTGGTGGTGGGCTACCCAAGGGGAATGCAAAATGTAAAAGACATAAATAACAATAAAAATATATATTATATATATTAAAAAAAAAAAAAACCAGGACAGGACTGGTGACAGGGTCTCTCGAGCCTTTGCTTTCTGCCCTCCCCGGCTCTGGGGCAGCAATGTCCTAGGACCGCCCCTCTGACTTGCGGCCCGTCAGCCCACTCCCGGAGAGGTGTGAAAGTGGAGAGGATCCATGTGGTCAGGGCCCAGAGCTGAGGCTGAGCGGACAGGCTGGCGCCTTGCAGGCTTGTGTGGGGCTGGCTGGAGTCCACCTCTGAGCCCTCCTAGAATCGGCCCTAGGGCAGACATCTCCTGCTTGGCTGTGGTCCAGGCACTCTAAAGCCAGTTTATTCTTGGTCATCAGTCCTCAAGGCCATGGGGTACAGTGGGTAACAGGATATAGGAGAGCACGAGACAGACACAAGCCTTGTCCCTGAGGAAAGGACAGAAGACAAGTCCTCAAAATGTCAACAGCCACACTAGATTTGGAGTAGCTAACTGCTGATGGGTCGGGCCTAGGCATCCTGTCCAGGGTGTCCTTTCTCACCTGTCCAAGTCCTTGTCGCTGGCACAGAGGTGGCCCTTGGGTATCGCCTCTCTTCTCTGCCTCCACAGAGAACGTCATCCGTGAGAATCAGTGGGGAGGCGTGGACATCCGCCGCGGAGGCATCCCGGTCCTCAGGAGCAACCTCATCTGCTTTGGCTATTCAGATGGTGTGGTTGTGGGGGATGAAGGCAAAGGGCTGATAGAAGGAAACACCATCTATGGTGAGGAGCACATCCCTGGGAAAAGGGGCTTGGGATCCAGAGCAGCAGAGGAGGCAGGAAGCTCAGATTCTATTTCCAGCTTGTGGATCCTGAGAAAGTCACTGCCATTCCCTGGGCCTCACAGGGCTCATCTGAGTAACAGACTGGCTCAGCCCCCATGAGCTCAGCAAAGCAGAGAGCTTTATCCCCACCTGAAATAGCAAAAGGCAGAAGCTGGATTTAAGTTCTGGCATGAGCATCTAACTCCTCTCATCCTTTCTTTTGATCTGAGAACTGAAAATATAATGGGGAAAATAGGATAATCAAAGAAAGAAGACTGTTCTCAGTCATTCTGGGACTGTGGGCCAAGCCTTAATCTTTCTGAAATGTATCTCTAATCATGAGAGAATAAGGATGGTGTATGTATTCAGGCCTGACACTCTGTTAGGCCTGCATATGCATTATTGCATTTAATCCTCATGAGGTTGGTACTGTTATTAACCTTATTTTAAAGATGAGGAAAGCACAGCACAGACAGGCACCGCCACCCCCCACCCCCCCCGCCCAAGTCACATAGTGACTGTCTCTATCTCTGTGCCAGGGGGGATCAGGTCCCTCTGGATTGTCATGATGGGCCCTCACCCTTCTGATCTGAAAGTGTGGCCTTGACAGTCCCCAGAACGCTTTCACACTATGAAATGATGGCAGCCGAGGCTGAGCTGATTGTTATTATCCTCTTGTGTGAGGAGCTACAGCCAGAGCCATCGAGTAACTTGTCCAAGGCCATTAGCAAATCAGGGACGATCTTCCAGACCGGTGCCTTTTTAATTTCCCCACTTGGGGAGACACTGCCTCACCCATTGCTCAGTGTCAGTGACCGGCTCCTTTCATTGTGCCAGCTAACAAGGGCTGTGGGGTGTGGATGATGTCGTCCAGCCTGCCCCATGTCACCAGCAACCACGTCAGCTACAATGGCCTGTATGGAGTGGCAGTGTTTAGCCAGAAGGATGGCTCCAGTGAGTTCCCTGGAGGCCATGGAGCCCAGGAGAACTTCAGCGAGGATGGGGATGCTATTCTCTGGGAGACAGAGCTGGAGAAGGATGACGACCCGCTGCGCCGGCCAGTCACCATCGCCCTGGTTGAGTCTAACAGTATTAACCACAATGGGGGTGAGTGCCCCATCCCTCCCCGCTCTCCCCACTACTCTGGGGCCTCTGTGCTCTCTCACTGCCTCGTGAGCCCTTCACAGCCCTGACCTCCACAGCCTCATCAGCACTGCCCTGATAGCCCAGCATTCTGGGCTTTATGTTCCCTGCACTTGAACACTTGAATCTATTCTTTCTGGCTTGCACCTCCTGGCTTTGCTCAAGTTCTCCTGCCTGAAATTCCTCATCTCCCCTCCACACATCCCAAACAACTTGACCCTCTCAAAGCTCCTTTGCACCCTCCATCCTTTCCTCCTTTTGACTGTGTCCTCCCATCATCCTTGGTGGTTACAGGGTCTGAGACTGTATTGTTTTGGGGTATTTCAGCAACTTTGGTCAGCTGTGAACTTGCTGGAAGGGCCTGAATCCCCCTCCTCTCAGTGCCCCCTGCCCCTGTGGTACTAAATCTCGCACAAGGCATACACATTTCTAGCAGTTTCTGAGACATATTTTTCACATTTTAACATTTCCGATGAGAAATGTCTTGTAATTAAACCACGTGGTAGTTTAATTGGCAGTGATTTTTTATTAGGGTGTGTTTTAAATTCATGGTATCTTGGTAAAAGTAATAGGCCTTTGATGTTTATTAAATTGAAAAAAAATTACTGTGGAGTTCATCTAGCTCCTGAGCTCCCAAACTTGGCCAGTTCCCAGAATCAGTAAGCGGGGGCTGATGGAGGAAGGCCTGTTAAATAGACTCCTGGGACCTAGTAGTAAGCTCGTTTCTCTGGGCGCGCCAGAGGCAGAGAGGAAGGTGACCTGAAGCCCCAGTGCGCTTGTCTGAGAGGTGGGTTCTGTCCCCTCCCAGCTCAGGGTTTCCTCCACCTGGCCACGCTGTCTGGTAGGATGGGCACAGCCACATAAATTCACAAATGCCTGATTGTTTTTGCTGTTTTCAGCCAAGCCAGGAGAAGCAACAGGCAGGTGCCATGAAGAGGTTTGAACCTGAAGGCTGGAGGCGTAAACTGCTCCCTGAGCTACCCCAGTCATGGTCGTCCCCACGGCCTCCTCCCAGTGTTGCCCCAGTGGTGGGCGGATGTCACCTCTGGGGAGTCCTCCTCCTCACTCTAGGTCCGCCTGCTGTGCTTTCCTGTCTTGGGCTCTAAGGCTCTTGATTCTGTGCTTTTTTCCTACAAACATGTCTCTACACATACACAATCCCAGCCATTCTCTTTCCAAAATTTCTAACACATGTTAGGTACATGTTACTTAGCTTAATGACTTTTTCCACTCAAAAATTAGAGATTTCTCTTATGAAAAAAATGTCCCAAAAAAGCAGGGAGGCAGATTCCACCTCAGTGTGGGAAGAAAAACAAAACTACTTTCTAGCTGGTTGGTCCTCTGTGTGGTGTGGAGCGGGCAGCCCCGGGCAGGTGGTAAGCGCCCCACCACTAGGAGGCTGGTGCTGCAGGAGGCCTTCTGCACAGACAGAGCCCGCGCCAGGTACACAGCTGAGCCTGACCGGTGCTCTCGCGTCACATTTCCCCCACACTGCTTAACGAGGACTTGGTGCAGAAGGAACAGGGTTTTCTCAGTGGTCCTGGGTATCCTCCTGCTCTGCTTATCATCCAGCTTGGAGGATGTAGCTCCTGAGGGCTGGCTCTGAGTGGTGCTGCCTCTTCTGCCACACCGCTTTCCTGGGGTGCACAGTTCCAGGCAGGCTTTCCTGACCACCTTGTGCTCTCTCTGCTCCCACCTGTAGCCTCAGGACTCTATGTCCAGAGCAGTGAGGCACTGCATGTCATCACCAACGTGATCCATGCTAATGGGGACAGAGGCATCACTGTGGCCCAGAGCAGCCAGCTCACCCGTGTGGCCAACAACAGCATCTCCTGCAACCGCCAGAGTGGGGTCAAGGTCGAGGCCCAGTGCAAGGTGGAGCTCCGGGGCAACGGTATCTATGACAACAGAGGCCACGGTGTCATCACCAAGGGTGACAGCACAGTTGTCATCGAAAACGACATCATCGGCAACCGGGGCAGTGGGCTGCAGCTGCTGCCCAGGTCTGACACTAAGGTGTGTGCGCGTGCGTGCGCGCGTGTGGTGGGTGGTTCCAACACAGGGCACGGCCCCGGGAAAGCCCTCATGCCCTCTGTGCTGAGACACAGGGCTTTAAGCACGCTGCACTGCAAGGGCTAGCATTCCTCCTGCCAAAACGCAACCTGGGAGATGCGGGAGGGGACATAGGCACTCGGTCCTGAACGATACAGGAGTTGCCACCTGAGGTATCGCTGTGGTCTCCAGGTCAAGGTCAGGGCTGTTTCAGCTCTTTTCCCCTAACAGAATAATCCCACACAGGAACTGTTATGCAGTAAGTGCTTAATTCGAAGTCTTGCTTTGGGGCCTTTGCACACTCTACTTCCTGTATACCTGAAAACCCCTTCTTCCCCATGTTCTGTTGGGTTGTTGGAAAAGTCTTAACATCTGTTTTAAAAATGCGTCCAATATTTCAGTCCTACAGCTTGACTGTCTCTTCTGGAAGCCCCTCCTGACCACCCACCACCCCAGTTTGAGGCCATGCCCACCCCATCTCACAGAACACTTCCCATAGCACTTTACTTGCTCCTTTGCTTATCTCCCCATTAGGGCACTGAGCTCAGAGCTCCATGTTTCCGCAGAGCACTGTGCTGGGTGCTAGGGTTCAGTGTTGCACTAAACAGACCCATCCCCCGCCCTTGTCATACTGTGATCCCTGAGCCTTGCTTTGGCTCTGTGGCTTCAGGAATTGGTAACTTAGGCAAGGAGTAAAGAATTCCTTAAAGTACTGTGGGAACAGAGAGGGGAGGTGGGCTCATGCTGTTGCCTCAGTTGCCAGGGGTCCTGGCTTCTGACACCAGCTCCCCTCATTGCCAGGGCTTTGCACACAGTTCCTTCTTCCTGGAACCACTCTCCTCCCCATGGACCTGATAAACTCCTGCCGCTTACCCACCACCTGACTGCCCTCCCAAACCCCCCAGCTGGCCTCAATATCCCTTCCCTGGGTGCCCATGGCTCACTGCTGACCTGCCTAACATCTCTTACTCTTCAGTTTTATAACCAATGATTCACTTGCCCAGCTCCCCCCAAGGCTGGAAATCGCTGAGGGAATCTGACCACCTCTCCTAGGTAATAAAGAACCGGATCCATTCATTCCGGGCCTATGGAATCGCAGTGCGGGGCCGTGCCAAGGCCCTGGTGCAGGAGAACATCATCTTCCAGGGCAAGACCAATAAGACCATATTTCAGCAGATCTCAAATAACCGAGAATGCATCATGCAAAACAACAAGTTCTTGGTCTTCAAGAAAAAGTAAGTGCCGTTAGTGCTTAAACCAACCTAGAACCACAGTGAGTCACAGGCCCAGTGATTGTGGCTATGCTTGTTCCCTACAGTCCTGCCAGACTTGGACTCTGGTCAGTTAAAGGCCTGGCCTGAGGACCTGCGCCTGACTGCAGGGAGGGAAGGGGCTTTGAATCAGGGGTATGTGGCTTCAAAGATCAGCTCTGCCAGTTACTGACTGTGTGACCGTGGGCAAGTGACTCAGCATCTCTGAGCCTTAGTAAAATCCAGTCACTCTTAAATTGGAGCACCAATTTAAGATAAGATCATGTACTTAGGGGAGGGGGAGGAAGAAGGACCAAAACAGGAGAAAAGAGCACAAAGGACTATGGTGATGGTTCACGGGTGCATTGGTGGTGGGAAATCTATGGGGAATACACAATAATGTAAAGGATATAAATTAAAAAAATAAATATTAAAAAATCATGCACTTAAGCAGGATATCTGAAGTATCACAAGATGTTCATTACTGCCACCACTGTTGTCCCTCATGTTTAGAACCTCTGCCTCAGAGTACCATAACTGCCTTGCACACTTCTTCCCCCAAACCCCTCCTTTCCCTGTTCCCCATTTTGATAACATCACATCCACTCTGTTCTGGCAGCAAAACCTTTGGCTGCTCCTCCCTCCTATCTCTGAAGTTAGCCCCTTACCAAGTCCTCTTGATTCTGCTGCTAAAATATTCTTGTAGCTGGCACCTCCTCTCCCCAGCTGCCGCCACCCTAGTCACTGTTGGTATTTCTCCTGACCTGCGGCCACAGCCTCTTACCTGTGATCTCTGTGACTTTAGGTTACCCCCTCACCCCCTTCTCCACCTCCCCCAGATACATAGAAGACATTGTTGCTGACCTAAGCAACTTAGGATCTTGTATGTATGGGAGGCGGTTCCTTTTAACTAAAGTAGGGAGCCTTGACCAAAGCTTTTCTCTCATCTGATTTTCCCTGACCCTTTGTCAGCTCCATTAAGAGCTAGAGGAAGTAGAAACCCACCAGTTCAGTCCCCTATAGGTCTGCACACTCCAGCCTGTCCTACAACAGAACTCTTACCGAATGCAGTCTCTCGAGTCTGGCTTCCTTCCCTTAGCCTGATGCACCTGCGGCTCACCCGTGGTGTCCACCTGTCATGCGTCCTTTTTCCTGCAGAGTGGGATTCCAATGCGTGGAGGTCCCACACAGCTTATCAGTTTGTGAGCTGAAGGGCATTTAGGTAGTTTCTAGTTTGGGGTGATTTTGAATAAAGCTTCTGCAAACATTCCTGGTCATACTGACTGGAAAATGAAAGAGGGAAAAAATACAGCTGCTTACCTTATCCACATCTTTATTTAAAGATGGGGAAATTGAGGCCCACAGAGGGAACTTGCCCAAGGTTCATGCAGAATTGAAGGCAGTGCTGGAACTAGAATCTGGGACTTTTGCCCCTTGGTTTCCCACATCCCATCTCCTTGGGCTCTCACTAACTTAGGTGACAGGTGACGCTCAGATTTAATAAACACCTGGATTCCGTGGTCCTGAGTCAAAGGTAACATTGTGCAACGCACTCAGCCGGTGCTCTGGACCCTAGGAGTTCATCGACTGTCTTTTTCTGTCTCCAGGTCTGATACGTGGCGCCTGGTGAACCCACCAGCACGGCCTCACCTTGAAAACTCGCTCCGAGGCCCCTCTGCAGCCCACAGTGGGCAGAAGGTGACAGCCATGGCCACCAGGATCACGGCCCGCGTGGAAGGGGGTTACCACAGCAACCATAGCATCTTCTGCACCATCCTGTAAGGATGGGGGTGCCTCAGAATGGGCTAATGAGGGGCACACTGTCCAAAGACTCCAGGAGCAGCGACCACACACCTTGCTCTCAGGCTCGGCCCTGATGGGGGCTCAGCCGTGCCAAGAGGTGAGACTTTCGGGATGGAAGCAGCGCCACCTGCACAGGTGCCAGGCCCTTCTCCATCATCCTGCTCATCACCCCGAGAAAACAGGCTCTTGGGCCTCCTGGAAACTAAGTACAAGGTACCTCCCAAACCCTTCGGCTCCACAACTGCCTCAGCAGGAAGGAACTTGGAAGTGATTTTCAAGGAGAAAGAGGAACAAGAGTTGGCAGGTTTCCAGTCACTCAAGCTCTTGCAGAGCTTGAGTTGGGGAAACGGACACTGAAGCTTTGGTCAGGGTTTTCTGTCTGAGTTACAGGGAACTGCATTTTAAACACACCAAACCCAGACTCTTCTCAGGGAAGAGCAGGTTTACTGCTAAAGGAGGGCAGTAATTCCAATGAGGTAGGAAGAGTTCAGTTTGGTTTCCTTGAGGTTAGTTCTTAGACTTGGACACGAATGTATCTGAAGAAAGGAACTTGGGAAGGGAGCCCCTTTTGAAAGGCTGCCCCGGGGATGAGAAGGGGCTCGCTGAAAAGAGGAGGGGCCTGTGGAGGCGTCCTTCAAGCAGCCCGGCTGTGTGAGCAGGTGCCCCTGGGCAGCGCGGGCATGTGTGCGACTCCACGCTACGCTCCCCAAATTCCTGAACTCGGGAGGATGTCAGCTCCGTGCCTGCCCACACAAGGGGCATTCAGCTCCCCTGAGCACGTGCCCACCAGCTGTCCTTCCTGGGCACCAGACTGGTGGAGACGGAGGGTCCCTGTCTGTATCCACATTCTCTCATGGACGACCACCTGCCTTCACTGACCCCACCCTGATTTCCCATTCTGTGCCTTGGCTCGTCCTCTTCCCAGCATGCCCTTCTCTCCATCTACACATGTCCCGATCCCACACCCTCTTCAAGGTTCAGCTGACACTGCCTTCTCCACAGAGCACTCCCCTCCCTCCAGGTGTCAATGCTCTTCCCCCAGCAGCCTCTGCCCCTTCCTCTCAGGTACTGAGCACTTTTCTACCTTGCTTTGGATTCTCCAGTTCCATCCCCATCCCACTCACCTCCCTAGCGCTCTGGGTGGGGCCCCGTCTCACTGCCCTCATCCCCACTGCCCAGACTGCCGTGGGGCTAGTAGCCGGGGGAGGAGAGGACGAGGAAAGGATGGCAGGTTCCCAAAGGGCTTTACTGATTCCTACTGTGAATGCGTCAAGCTCCTAGAGCCAGGCAGGCTCAGGCCCCAGCTGCTTGAAGAAGTGGGCCGGATGCAGGATTGCTCAGCCCGAACACTCCCCTTCCCACTCGGCTCTTCATGTGGGGCTCCCACCAGCCTGCTGGGGTCACTGTGCACTTGGGCAGTGGCTTCCCAGGCTGGTCTTGCCAAGGCCCCTGGTGCTGCTCTGCCTGGTGGGGGGGGGGGGGGTAGAGGGACCCAGGAACACTGGTTTCTCCCTGAGGACTGGCACGAGTGCAGGCCCCCACCCCCGAGCACTGTCCTTTGCACTTCTCTGGTGGCCTAGATGTGAGTCGCTGTACAAAATGCTGCCTTTATAATTTTGTAAGAAATGATTTTTCTGTGAACAAAGTGCTTATGAAAATCTCAACAACCAAAATAAAGTGGTGTATTTTAAAAGGTGCTTTGGGGAGGGCTTCCCTTGGTCTGGGCATGGAGTTCAGAGGTGGCTGGGTGCAGGCCAGGCACTGCTCTACCTTCCCAAGGCCCCACCGCTGCCACCAGAGGACATTCTAGGGGTGCGCAGTCTGGCCATCCCCACGATTCTGGCTCGGAGGGCTGTGCCCTCGTGCCAGTCAGAACCTTGCTGCAGTCCAGCCCTGGTGCGGAGGACCTGAGTCTGTGAAGGGTTTGCAGATCCACAAACACATCCCACCTACAGCCACTCGGCATCTTAGTTTTTGTCATATCTACATCTGAGGAGAAAATAATGTTTTTCTTCAAATCCTTTTTATAAAACTGGGAGACTCTCTTGAGAGTTTTAGATTACAAAGTGAGCAGTTTGGTGGTGCAGCTTCCTTGTACTAACATCTGCATTAGTGTGGCACATCTGTCACGGTCAATGAGACCATACTGGTACATTAGTATTAAAACCCATAGTTTTTTCAGATTTCCTCAATTATTACTGAATGTCCTTTTTCCACCCAGGATCTTACTACAAGAACACTTTACTGAACTAAAGAAACGTTTGCACCATTCCTACAGTAAGTGAAGATATTCACCAATTGTGACAGTTACTTAAAATTTTTACTTGCCCTCACCATGTGAGAATTACATACTCTTACCCCTGATATCCATGTGACCTGATTTAGCCAATGAATGTGGGCAGTAGTTAGTGGCACTCTGGGGCAGAAGCTTTAAGAGCCAGACCTACCCACAGAATCTGTTTCATCTGTATTTTCATTAACTGAGCCAAAAGAAATCTTCCTGGCTAAATCCTACCCATACTCCAGGACCTTCCTCTGTTACCATGTCTGTGGAACACCTTCCTGACCTCTTCATCTCTCCTAGGAATCCCTCCAATGCTCTCATTCTCCACTCCACCACCACCCGAGGGCAGAGTCCTCTGCACTGACAAAGTCTGTTGACTGTCTGATGGCCCCCCACTGCCCTGTGAAGCCAGGCCCTGCGTATCTGTGCCCAGCACAAAGCTCTGCCAGCAGACAAGCCACTGTCAGCTGAGGCTGCTCCCATCAGCCTGGATCCCAGTGAGAAGCTGACATGCTTCCTGATCTTTGGGCCATGCGTGCTGATAGGCAAGGGGGTAGAAAAGTGGGTACTGTAAGTGGGGGGCACTCACGTTCCAGTGTCACCAGTCCCATGGATTCAAACAGCAGCTGTGGGGCAGAAGGGGCTCCTGACGCCTGCAAAGCAAGCCCTGCACTGTGTTCGTGAACTCAGCCGATCCAGAGGCAACTCCTCATCCCACTCCTACAGCCCTTCGACATTTTACCCATCTTTTAAGCTCCCCTCCTAAGATATCTAGAACAGTACAGAGTTTTATACTGAACTCTGATTCATCCACATAATGTGGCTTTCAGAGCTGACCCCTACGTGGCCAGAGGCAGGCACAGCACCTGTGAACCACTCTTCCCCACTGGCAGGATCCCATAGATCAGCCTGTTTTGGCAAAGTCATTGCGCCGATGACCCGCAGTCTGCTCTTTGGCCCTGAGGGGCTGTGTCCCCCTCACTGCATACACCACCAGTCTTTCCGGACCTAAGCTCGACACTTCATGTTTCTCTTTATTAACCTTCATCCATTAGATGTGACGCAGGGTTCAGCCTAGTGAGATCTTTTGACCCCCAACTTCCCTGGACCCCAGCCTCCCCCATCCCCACATGTGAACCAACACCAGGAACACCTGCCACTGGTAGTACCAGCAGCCCTGCAGGGGAGGAAGTCCTCGGTGGCGGTCACATTCTGTGTCTGCTTGGGACCAGACCAGCATGACTGAGATGCTGGCTTCTGACTTCATGCCTGTGCCAAAACAGGGCTTTTTCCTTTGTCTTGTTTTGAAAAACTGGAAATGAGTAGAAAGAGTGCTACGATGTGGCCAAAATTCTCAGTCTGGAAAGCACCCCTCTAGGTGATTTTCCTCCGCTTGGACTGGCGGTCTGCGTTCTGGGCTGGAGGCAGCGGGATGTGCAGCGTGCCCAACTTGTGATCCTCCTCCCCGCCGGCTGTCAGAGACACCTTTCTTTTGGCGATCCTGAGCCGCATGGATTTTGCTATCTCGATCATCCTAAGGAGAAAGTGCAGGAAAGTCTCTGCAATGGGCCTACTCAGGGAGGCTTGGCAGGAGGGAGTGGCCCACTCATCTCCAGCCCAGGAAGACAGAATTTACCAGAAGCAAAGGCCCGAACAGAGGGGTAGAGAGGTCCCCCTCCCTGCAACCCCACCCTGCACCACAGCATCAGGTAATTTCATTTCAACAGGCTGTCATTAGAAAATGTCATATAGATAAAGGACACAGAAATATCTAGATCTTATTAATAACGTCGTGTACTTCCTATAACCTGGATTGACTGTTCAAATTTTACAGGCTCCAAGTATCTTTTTTTCTTTTTAACCTCACTGCCTGTGAGACTAGCCTTCTGAATAATTCCTCCAAGGGCTGCAAGGAGTCCCAACGAGGGTGTTTCCAGAGCTTCTCAGGGTCCTTGGACATCAGGTATCCCCAAATCACCTATAAAGGCCACAGCTCAGGAACTGAGGAAGTTCTGCCCCTACACAGTCTGAACCCTTTACAGCAAGCCAGAAAGGGCCTGAAAGCCAAGTCTGGTCAGAGAAGCCCCGAAGGCACATCCCTGCCAACAGCAGGCCTATCTTGCCTTAAACACCACCCAACTGTCCCCTCCATCTAACCCGGAGAAAGCCTTTTTTTTTGCCATGCTGAAATGGGATTCTCTTAGAACTTCTTCCCCTGGTTCCATCATTACTCAGGAGCATCAAGACTTCCTGTCCCGTGAGAGCTCTGCAGGCTGCTTGGTTAAGTAAGAACAGATGCTATGGGAAGGCTCAGGGTTGCCCAGCTATCCCCCTCCCTGACTGTGCAGTGTTGCAAAAGTCACTAACTTCTCTGAAACTAAGATTCTTCAATTGTCTTTTAGACAAATCACCAAAATATTAGCGTGACAGACTGAATACCATACCTAGCACAGCAAAGGCACTGGAATATCTAGGTGCTCACCCAATCATTCGCTCATTGAAAACTGCATCTGTTCCCCCGTCTTTCCCATATTCAATATCCCCAGTGTCCTCGAAGGTGCCTCAAGCTTCGCAGTGGTACTAGGAACACGTTAAGGTTGCCACAGCAGTGTGTGACTCTGTCAGGCTCACCTCCTCTCACTGAGCTTCAAGTCCCTCTGTAACATCGTCAGGTCAATCTGGAAGTCATTTATGTGCAAGGCAAGTATGATCACGTACGCAGTGATCTTCGCCTTCATAGAATCCGAAATGAAGTTCCGTAAACTGCAAAATCAGTAGCGGCAAAGGAAAGACAATGTTAAACTCCAGGGTGATTTCTCCAAAGGTAAAACGAAAACACCCAAGCCTGCCCCCTGCCTACTCTGTGTCTTCCCATCCTGGAGAGAGGAAAAGGAATTCAAGCAACACCCCTGTTCTTCAAGAGCAGCAGGTGCCAATCCCAATGTTCCCTCGAGGGGGAGAGAAAGCCGCAGCCACACTCTCTCCAGGCATATTTAGCGGCTCACAAGTGAGGACCCTCTGAATCTGTTCCCTTCCTCAGCGTGGCTGCTGCGAAAACAGTCATCCCAAACCCAGCTGCTGACAAATTTGCCGAGCACAATGAGAGCAGGAGACACATCCCAAGTGATTATTAGGAAGAAAGCCCGGGAGCGCTATTTGGGATTCTCTCCCCCAAAATCATCATACCAGCTCAACACACTTCCAAAGAACACCAGTTTCAAGGGGTGTGAAGGGAAGTCTGTTGCAGGACATGCCAGGGCTTTTACGTGACCTTCTCCAAGGGGAACAGAGTACATAACATATAGTGCTTCCTTAACTTACCTGGCCCCAGAACGCTTCCAAATGCAGTGCTCTCTTCAGCACAGCATCTCTGTGGATACGGAATTAAATCCGAAATCTTCCTCCTCATGCTCACCCTCCCCTCATGACCCCCCTGCTATCACCTGTATAGGCAGAACCCCAAAAATCAACCCTACTGACCGGCCATTGCTGTAAGTCAAGCAGGTAAAGTGCTTCAGCAATTTGGTGTTGATGATGTGTGGGATTCCAGGCCCCAGGGCACCTATGATACAAAAATGAGTATAAACATTTTCTTGCAAAGCCCTCAGGCCACACGCCTCACCCATGTGCAGGGAGAAGAGCCGACAGCTGAGCCACTATAATGAACAGAACCACGTGGTCAGAGAAGCAGGGCCCCAGCAAACAGAACAGCCATGTTGCACTGAAAATCCACTCAAGTGCAGACCATATGTGAACAGGAGAGATCTGCAATGGGGTGGTGACAAGAAAGAGAAAGAATCAACTCCAATGAAGCCTAAAGACACAGAAGTCGTTAAATGTTAGAATGCAAAACAACCACAGAGAAAGTCCAAGGAGAGAGAGAGACTAGAATGTGAAAACAAGAATTAAGCAACTACTCAAACACATGATTAGACTCCTGGGTACCCAATCACAGTAATGACTGCACACACCCGCCCCTAAAACTGCAGATGTTCCCTGCTGGGCATCCACCTCTGGGTACACATGAGCGTGGCAGCTCCCCTCAACCCCAGCTACAGGTGAGAATGGGGTGGGCAGCTGAAGCAGACTCCTCTCCCAGACAGACATGAATGGACAACACAGAAATAACCTGTCACAAGCTTTCGTGAGCAAGGCCAGTGTTTCTCGCTGTATGACCGATATTTGCCTAATACTCTCCACATTTTTACCTGATCTGGCCGGACAGCAGACCCTGCCTACTGCAGAACGGGTAGTGAATGTGAGCTCTGAGCAATCATATAGTCCAACCTGTCCCCATCCTCAGATGGGCAAGAGCTAGCTGAGCCCTCAGCACATCAGCAGTACCAACAGGAACTTCACCATTACAGCTAAAAATAAAGACCTGGGCAGACAGACCCATTTCCTTCTCTCATCAGAGCTGGTCTAAGAACTACAAATAATGAACTAGAAAAAAACGTCTATCATGGACTTACTTTTCCGCTTAATTACTTTCTGTGCTCTAAATTTGATGAGGGTGTCCAGAAACCATAAGCACCGGGCCTGGTGGTCTCGGCTCTCCTCGTTGGATGGTAAAGATTTCAGGGCTTCTATGACAAAGCAGCAGTGGCTAAAATAAGGGAGGGAAAGGGGTGAATGTATCTGGTAAAGAATAGACTCTGTCAGGAACCAGCGCCCCCTCACAGCTGACACACTCAGCAGCTAAGGAAGGGTCGGCCGCCAATGCCCCTTAGAGCAGGAGGAACGTGGGTTAGTGCAGGGGTGGTGAGGGGCTGGGGGAGGAGGAAGGAGTATAATCTAATAATTATTTGAAACATGTAATACGTAAAACACTCAGTTCAATTTCAAAAAAAGCTCACTCAGCACACAATCACTTACTCCCAGACTAGCACTCGTGCCCTGCCAGTGACAGCGGCATCAGCATGATGCCATGATCAGCTCCAGCTCCTGACCCCAAATCAAAAGGCCTCACCACCTTCTGCCCAGTCACAGGGTCCATGCACTCAGAGGCCAACTCTCTGTTGAATGCCACCCGTGGCCTTGGGACTATAGGCCCGGAAGCTCAAACATTCAAGGAAACACTGGCTCATTTGTGTTCCGGTGTTGAATAGACCTGTCTTCTCTGACTGGCTCTGAGAGGTCCACCTCTGTCTGACTACTGTTGTGGCCCACAGCGCTCCCCCAGGCACGCCACTGGTCTGAGTGGGGTACCTGTTCTCCTCGATCATCTTCAGTATTTCTTCCGATGTGACGTTCCTGAAAGCTTCAGATGGGCTCTGAAGCGCTTCATATTCCGAAGGGGAAAGAACTAGTTACAGGTCAAGATTATTATCTGACCAAAAATGGAAACTTCCAACTAGCTTATCACCTCATAGGATCCTCACATTAGACAGGAGAGAGAGGCTGAGGGGAAAGAACACTCAGTATATGAGCAGAGATCAGGTGGATGAGTAGTCAGCTGTCCAGACTGCGAGCCCAGTCCTCCTTCCTTGCCTGGGCTTTTCTGTCTTCTCTTTCTTATCACAAAGCCACAGCCAGGCACTTTCCATCTGACTAGACCCACAAGTAGGGACATTCTATGCCCTATGTGCAAACCCTTCCTTTTACAAAATCAGTCTGTCCTAGTCCTTGGACAGGGGTAGACTTAAGTGTCCTATTTTGACATTTTTTATATTCATGGGGGGTGACCCTCCCAGGGCTCAGCAGTGGGAATTTTGTATTTTGCTGCAAAAAAATTTGAATTGCAGGTGCTGAGAAGCTGGTCTGGAGCAGGACCCCAGCCAGTGGGGAAGTCTAGCTCGAACCCCAGAAAGAGCAGGGTTCTAGACATGGCGTCTGTGAGTGTCACAGGACCACTGACACCTTCAAAGTCTGACTGTGCAACTAATGTGTGAGCACCCCAACTTATGAAGGCAGTTTTTCTAATGCAAGAAGGATACTGTCTTCAAACTTGTACACGTCTTCAGGCTTGGCTGCATCAGCGTGACAGGGAGGGAGGTAGACAGAGTCATCTTGCGAGTCATCCTGGATGGCATCATTGACCAGAGCTTTTCAACACAGGAAAAGTCAGTGCCAGCGTGATCCTGTGTGGTTTCAGATACCCCCCCCCCCACTCTTTGCCACCAGTGCACTGCAGATCACAATTGATCCAGAAACCCCTAACATGAATGTGTCTGTCTGTGTGGCCCAACGGCCCCAGCAGGCTACCAGCCACGTCCACTCATGACACACACTTCCTCAGGCGCTAGAGAAGGCACCTACTGCACAGTCCCCCGCAGGAGCCTTGCATTATAGTTTGGAGAGTCACCTATACTTATAAGTATTTACAAGACATTGAGAGAGAAAATAATGAGTTAAAAATAAAGGATATTCAAGAGTCTATAATGGCTTAACTTGAGAAAACGTGGCCACATACTAGGTAGAAATAGAAAGAGATCCATATAATCACTGATGTCCTAAAAATGACTAAAATTCCATTTTAACAGAAACTGCTTTTATAAATCCTTTCTCTTTTTTAAAAAAGTAATAGTCACTTAACCAATAAATACATTTTCAAATAAAACAAATACTCGGGGGCTGGGGGAATGAGATTTAGAAGCAGAAAAAAAATCCACCCTCCCAAGGACAATCACTGCCTCTGGAGGCTCATTCATTGTCGGCACATCAGTATCTTAGGCCTTCTCCTTCCTCTGTGTCTTGCAGCCTCGAACCCAGGGACCAAAGACACGGGCACATAAACATTCCCAAGTCTGTCTCCTCTACCTAACTGTGAGCTCACGAGGGCAGGTCTTCCTTACTACCTCTGTGCTGAGAAGGCCCTCAGCAAGAAGTAGACGGAATCTAATTCCCATCATTTCCATCTGTGGGGTGGGAAAAGGTCTCAGAGGAGGAAGCTGTCTTTAGGAACCAATTCTTACTCCAAGTTCCACTTGCTTACCAGTCACACCCTTTGTATCAATGATACTCTCTGCAGCTTTAGCTACTGCACGGTTCAAAGAGTCACTGCCAACACTGTTCATCCTCCTGGAGTTCAGAGCCCGCTTCTGTTTGGTGGTACCAAAGGCTTCAATGCAAGAGTCCATCTGTGCAAAAGACAAATTCGGTTATTGGGAAAAGATCAGGCACTGCTGCTCCCAGCTTTGTGACTATGGAGAGACTCAGGGCCTCTATGAGATTTTGTTATCTCACCTGTAAGTCAGGTAAGTCAGGCTGAGTCCTACCTATCTACTTCATAGACATGTTGTAAGAACCAAATGATACATACAGATTCATTACAAACTTTATAAATTGTAAAGATCTATTTGTAAGTCAACGGTGTCTCTGCCCATAAAAATGAAGAGACTCAATTACAATTAAGGTTGGAAAACTTATGGCATAAGCTTACTATCCCCCCAGACTACATCCACAGCAGACACTGGGAATAGTCCCTCTGAGTCTAAAGGCAGCTCCACACCTGTTCTCAAGACAGAGGCCCAGACATCAAGAAGAGTCCATTTGCCATCCTGAGATGAAATGACCTTGGTAGGAACCTTCAGCAACTGTAAATCCTACAGTTTATTTTTATAATAGTTTCCAGGTGACATCCAGTATTTTGCAATACAGGCCTAAATCTAAAAAACAAGTGTTAGCCTACACCTGTTAGCAGTTCAGAGTACTGGTGCCAAACATCAGCACAGCTGCTGCAGGGAGAAACCGTGCAGAGAACCACAGATGGGATGCACTGGGAGCGGCCAGGGAGACTCTGCGTTCAGATGGACACACCTAAGCTTTTGAAGGGACTTTGCGTAAGGCCCCGTGTCTTAGTTCTGTCACACTTACCTTTTCTCTGAAAGTTTTGGTCTCATTCTCTGTAGATTCACTCTCCACTGATGCATCTATGAGAACACAAAACAAAAAGAAAACACAAAACAAAAAGAAAGCAAACTATAAGACCTGCAAATACTACAGTGTTTAATATTTGTTTTTCAGATAATCTAAGAAAAACAGGCTTCTTTCTTACAGAGTCTCACAGAGGTTAACATGAGTGTATACTGTGAACATTCAGTATGTAACTTCAGTATGTAGATAGAGATAAATTAAGAACACAAATGAAGGAGCCATCTGGTGCTATCTCATTTTGCAAATCACAAAAAATGAGCCTCCAGATGAAATGACTTGTCCCAGGCAGTTCACCAGGCAGTGACAGAGACCGATCTAAGCCCCCAACAACATCCAGTAAAGCTTTGCCCTTCTCGTAAAAGACCTAAAAACAAGTCTAAACATGAGGTACGTATCATTTACACAAACTTCTCCAGCCTCCCACACCACAGGATGTTCACAAAGGGGCGGTATCCTCTAGTGGACAGGAGTCCTAGCTCAGACTGACTTCACCAGAATTTCAATCCCAGGCTCATGTAAATCAGCAATGTGTCCCTGCCAAAGCATTCACCTCTGTGCCAAATTCATCATCAATAAAAAAGGAACAACACTGCCACAGAGGGTCGCTCTGGAAGTGATGAGGTGCACTGAAAGTACTGAGATCAGTGCTTCACATGAAGTGAGGACCCGATATGTGCATTTGTACGTATGTACACGCTGACTAGAATAAACCAGTATTTACAGGTTTTTATATGTAAAAACAAACTGTTTAATCAACAAATCAGTGAACACTTTTCTCTGGTCTTTTGAAGTTAGAAGAACATTGGTGCATCATTTAAACGTAGTTACTTGTTTGCAAAACAGGAAATTCTTGCCTTAAAAACTAAGAATCTGATGATGAGCTTTGGGATTCAAAAATCCTTTAAAACCAGAGGCAAAAACTCCTATTTTTATATGCTATGTGTGTTTCTGGAAAGAAGGTCCCAGTGCTTCTCACACTCTTGAAAGGGATGGGATTACTGCTTTGAAATAAAGTTAGAACTAATAACTAAAGCCTCTGAAGGTCTCAGCAGATTCAGTCACCTTCCTTACCCAACACCCTCCCAGCCATGGTTCTCAGTATTTAAGATTCAGGGAACAGGAGTCCCTTAATCTGATCCTCACACCTATCATTTCAGAAGAGCCCACTCTAGCCCTGAGCACGGTCTAAGGTGCCAAAGCAGAGAAGCAATGCAACTTCTCCCACTATACTGGGAAAAAAACAGATGCCCTCCCAAATTAGACCATGTAGAGCTTTCATCACCCTGAAAGTTACTGCCCAACCTATGAGCAACTTCCACTGCTACCTGAGATTCTAAAAACACTAGTTCAACTACAACTGCTAATAATTAAGAAAGGCCTTTGACGGGAAAGAACGTCAGAGTGCCCTCAATATTCTGCTCCGGTCATGCTCATCTTGCTTTAACTACAATTCATTTCTTTTTTTTTTTTTAAAGATTTATTTATTTATACATACAAGCTGGGGTACAGGCCAGAGGCGTGGGGCGGCGAGAGGGTTCACCAGAGACAGAGTAGGGAGCAGAACAGGCAGATCAGAAATACACTGCTGAGGGGAACAGCGGGCGAGGCAGGAGAGGTCTACCGCACCATGTGGGATTCTCCCTGGCTGGGTGTTGAACTCGCATCGCGTGCTGCCGACAGCTCCACAGCCCAGCGCTTAACTGCTGCGCCACCAGGGAGGCCCTACAATTCATTTCTGATCTCAAGTCTGAAAACACTGTGAAGATAGATCTGTGTCTGCTGTGCTTACTACTACAACCAAAGCTCCTCATTTGTGCCTGGTGTACAGCAGGTTGTCAACAGATATTTACCAAGAAGAAAAATCCTTAAAAGTTTTCAAATGAAAATGACAGTTAACAACAAACCTGGCTGGAAAGGATCCCTTTAAAAATAAATACAAAACGTGTTTTACAAAACAAAAACTTAAGCCAGTTCTCCCAGGGAACCTAAAATACACAGTGTTTCTGTGAGCTTTCGGTTTGGAACCTACCTGAAAATAGAGGCTGCATGTTGAACAATTCAGCATCATATACTTCCATTTGACCAGAGGTCTTATTCAATATTCCCACAAAGTGCCTTAATACAGAAGGAGTAATACCAATGACAATGGATTATTCAAAAGATATTGTTTATACAGTTTCTTTTTTTCTCTTTAAAAGTTCTCAATCTTCTTTCAGCCCCAATCATTTCTGAGGAAAGAATGTATCACATGTTCATAAGTAACAACTACCTCTCCTCCCCCAACACTCACAGCAGCATTTGGGGGGGGGGGGTAGGAAAGAGGAAGGGGAGAAAAGGGCATGTAAGGTAGTTGGGGGGTGGGGGGGAACCAGGTGATTCTGGTAGCTGATCACATTTGGGGTCCCGGCTGTAATGGGAAACCCCTTGGGATATAAAAATCTAGAATTAAATTACAATTTACTTCACACATAAATTTTATGGTGGTAAAGACAAGTAAAACCTTGGTAAGTATGAGAAGACAACCAGTCTGATCTAGAGAGTTTCTGCTAGGGATGATGCAGTGTTAGGGTAGTTTGGGGGGCTCCTAAAAAGTCTTGTTTGTGGTTCACCATTAGGCATCACCACAGGGACACTGTCTGCACTAAGAAAGACCCTACAGTTAGAGACTGTTCAGGCTGGACAATCTTCATTGTACCAAAGGAGAGACTGGGGCTAAGGAAGAGCAGTGAAGGTAAGGTCACTCAGTGAACCAGTGGCAGAGCTGGATGGAAACCCCAGGCTACTCTCTCCTAGCCTGGAGTCTTTGATGCCACCAAATCTTTTCTTGTAGTTAGCTCCAAGGCGCACTGCAGGAAAACTTTGGCTTGCTAATTCCAAATTCCCAATTACTGGAGACACAGAGAAACCAAAGACAAACTTTAAAACCAACCCTTGACAAACTGACCACAGATCTAAGGTATCCAGGAGGGAAGGGAGTAGAGGAGGGGAGAAAACAATTGGTGGGGGCGGGGTGTGGGAAAGCATACTGCAAAATGATGGAGGACTATGGGTGATCTGGTGGTGGGAAAACTATGGTGGCCACACCTGAGGCAAGAAATCCTGTATCATGAAAAAACACACAAGGATGACACAAGAGATATTATTTTAAAAAAACCAAAACCAAAACCAAAACAAGTTACTGGAGACAACTGTCTTAATACACGCAAATGAGGATTTTAGAAAACTGAACAAATAAGTCATCTTTCCTTTCTTGGAATGTCTACAGGCTGGGGTGAGGGCCTCTGGGTCTGCAGAGACAGGGGCTTGATAAATCTCACTAGACTCTCCCATAGTCCCCAAAGTAAAGGCTGCTAACAGCGGTGCCAGGGCCACCACCACTACCCGCCCATTACCTACTGTCTCTTGCACAGTGTTGCATTTGCTACCTGCACAGAGTATTGCATTTGAGAGCTCCTGTCCCAAAATTGTTTCCCACGTAGGAAAGTCTGTCAGTTTCAGCTGCCTAAAATGTAAAGGGGGAAAAACTGCATTTGCAACCAACATTGAAAGGTATTAAGCATCTCATCTCTCTTTTCCACATATGCAAAAGCTTTAGCATCCAGAACAATGGTAGATTCAAACAAGAGATTCTCTGAAAGATCATCCAGTCCCACTATCACTAAATCAAACTGGGTGTTCCTGCAGAAAAGGTGTAAGGGTGTTTGAAAGGGAAGCCCCAGTCAATACTATCTTCTAGCTTGTAAAAAAAAGTCCTTTGGGGAGTTGTACACAAAACTTGGGAGAGAAGCCCTGGGCTCCCGGCACTTATGCATGCAACAAAGTGATTTCACAAGGCAACCTCCTAGGCCCAAAGTTCAAGGCCTTCCTCATCCTCTCTGCCCATCCTCTCATCCATTCCTCAATCACAGCCAAGCTTTCCCACTTCCCCGAGTTTGTCCCTGCTAACTTCTTCACTTGGAATACTAAGCCTCAGCTGCCAAGAGTTCCCCCATCCTCTAGAGCTCAGCTCCAATGCACCCTCCCCAGGAAGGCATTCAAGTAGGCAGCGACGTCTCCCACTGAACTCACCCTGCCTTGTACTCACCCTCCCCGGGGCCCTGAGCTCTGTGACCCACATCCACCAAACCCAAAGGGTCCCCTGAGATCTGCAAAGTGGAGGCAACTGGCAATGACAGCACTTACCAGGATCCGCTGACTCTTCTTCCTAGGGTTTGTGGAGTCGATGCTCTTGTACAAGGTAAAGCGCATGTTGCCTGGATTTTGCAGCTTCCCATTGGAAAACTGGACTGTTAAGATTACAACCCAAGAATGAAATGAGAGCAGAAAGACCCAGTGTATAGAGGGGAGGAAATGTATTACCGTTGGGAGAGAGTGACTGCAGGAATGGGGATGGCAAGAAGTCCTGATCCTGACATAAAGGGGGACCGAAGGAAGTTCTGGTGCAGTTGGGAAAAGATGGGGACATGAGGGGAGTTTCAGAGAGAAGCTGTGACTGGAGAGAATAACAAGGGGGAAAGGGCTGAAAATCGTGGTCACGAGGAAACCCCTGCCTAGTGGCAAGAAGGGGCAGGTTTGATACCTAGCAGGTGAGGCATGATAGGGTCCTGGGTACACTCCTTGGGCGGGGATAACTTAGTGTTCCCATCCAGCTGGGAAGTGGTGACAGAGATGGGGGGATGAAGCACGGTGGCCAAGCCCCAAGTAGTGATGGTGACTTGAGGGGGTTCTTGGAGCAGTCGGGAAAGGGGCCCGATAGGAGGCGGAAGGGCAGCAGAGGTACCGAGACGGAAGGGGAGAGTTGGATGGGGTATTTGTCCAACTCGGCAGTTCTTACCCAGTACAGCTCTCTGGCTTTTGTCGGGCTCCCCACAATATCGCCACCTCGCACAGGGCAACAAGTCCGCCGCCATCTCGCTTGTCTGGCCGCCAAGCCCAGGAGTCGAGAGAGCAGCAGCCACTACCGAATTTGCCCACACGCGGGAGCGGAGGTAGAGCGGCCGACAGGAAGCGGCGGAGGCACGTGAGCACGCCACAGTCACCTTCTCCGCCCCCTTCCTCTACACGCTCCTCCCCGGAACAAGAGGTTCCATCCGCCCACCCTTCGCCCCGCCCCCTTACGTAATTAAGCGTGGTCTCCGCCCACACTTGCTCCGCCCCCTCCATGGCCGCCTCCCCCAGGCACAGCACCTGATTGGCCCAGCGCTTATGGGGGTGTGACACTAAAGTCCCAGGCGTTTTGTAAATCCTGCAGTTTGAACTGAATTTTCCAGTGTTTTCTCCCCACACAGTACGGTCTGGCAAACATATGGTCCGGCTCGCCTATGGGGCAAATACATCTTACTAAGATTTTAAAGGCCTAGTTCAAATTTAGAATTCTCTAACAGAAACTCCTTGAGTCCCAACTAAATGTGGTGGCTGGCAGTGACCAGCTGCTCTCTAGTACTTTCCATCCACAGCCATAGACATCCAATCTTAAGCGTCGTCCACAACCCTGTCAACAGCCCCCGCCATGATCAATTCTCCAGCCTAGGCATTGCGTGCACCTGTGGCCCTATCAATTCCGGGAGGATGGACCAGGGGAGAGACCCCGCAGGATCAAGAGCCTTTGGGCAGGAAATTCTGCCATGACCCAAAAGGGGATCCAGAGCTGATGGATATGTCTCTCTGTGCCTGTGAATTCAACCCTCCCTCAACATGGGAGTTAGCAGAGCAGAGGAGGGCCAAAGTAGGGCATTTAAGCCCACTTTAAGCTCTCAGTTCACCGATTACCCCATAGTAAATTATACATCCAGAATCGCATTTAGTTGTAAGTTCTTCAGTCTCCTTCAACCTGAAACAGTTCCTCACACTTACTTTGACTTTCAATTTAAATGTTAAGTATTATAGGACATTTGTTTTGCAGAATGTCCCTCAGTCTGCTTTTGCCTACTGTTTCCAAGTGATTAGTTTCAGGTTACACAACTTTGGCAGGAAAATCACCGATATGATGCTGTTCTCTCTATATCCTATCAGGCGGCACCAAACTCCAACTTACCCAATTACGGATTATATTAACTTTGGTCACTTGATTAAAGTGGTATTAACCAAGCTTTCTCACTGTAAAATTAGTTTTTCCCCTTGAAATTGTTTTTTGGGAACAGGTACTTAGAAACTAAGTAATTCTGTTCATTCCACTTCCAACTTATTTATTTATATGAGAGACTTGTGGATCCCTAGTTTATTCAATAGATTAGAATCTGCTACTATCATCCATGTTCAGCATTTCCCAGATTGAACCTATGGAAACCCCATCAAGCAGGCTCCAGTGTTCTTTCAATATGTCCACAACATTTTTTGAACATGCCATTACTTTCTGGCACAAATGTTTCATTTCATCTTGCACTTTACCTGTGGCAGCCCTGAAATCAGCCATTTTCTCAAGGAGTTCTCATATTTTTTTTAAATTTTTTTAAAAGATTTATTTATTTATACATACAAGCTGGGGTACAGGCCAGAGGCGTGGGGAGGCGAGAGGGTTCACCAGAGACAGAGTGGGGAGCAGAATAGGCAGATCAGAAATACACTGCTGAGGGGAGCAGCGGGTGAGGCAGGAGAGGTCTGCCAAGCCATGTGGGATTCTCCCTGGTTGGGCATCGAACTGGCATCGTGCGCTGCCAACAGCTCCACAGCGCAGCGCTCAACCGCTGTGCCACCAGGGAGGCCC